>SJYT01037354.1:565777-588519 GCA_006410635.1 Cephalophus harveyi
GGGGGGGGGGAGGAAGCAGACAGGAGAGCAGCCGCCCTTTCCTCGGAGCAGGTGGGGAAGAGGGGGCCCTGGCAAGACGTACGTTAGCGAAGGTTCTAATCAAATATTTATCAGTTAATTGATCTCCGGAGGCTGTGGACAGCGCCCTCCCCCTCACCCGGGCCTTTCCACACTCCTGCCTGGCTCTCTGCTCCTCGCCCTCCCCTCCCTCCCTGCCTCTCCTCCGCCATCCTGGAGCCTGGGTGCTCCTCCACCCCTGGAAGCCTCCCGCCTCGAGGGCCTCTCCTCCTTCCTCGTGAACCCACCCCGGGTCCCGCTGGGCCGGAGCCAGAGGACGCGACCAGCGTGTTGGCCGAACTGGGTGATGGGGTTTCTCGGCTACTTGGGAGCAATGAGGTGGGACCCTCCAGTGAGGGGCGGGCCCTCGTGAGTGTGTCCATATGCCTGTATCCCTCCACTTGTCAGGGACGTGGTCTGCCCCAGCTTCTGCAGAGAGAGGAGAAGGACCTGGGGGCTTCCCCAAGGAGGAAGCAGGGACAAGACCTCTTGTTTCACGTTGGGTCGCCCAGAAGTGAGGGCCATCAGCACCGAGGCGGAGGCTGGCACCGGGGGGGCTGGGGGCAGGGTGGAGCTGGGCCCTGGGCTGATGTGGGAGCCTGCAGTCGCTGGCTAGAAGGGAGGGGGCAGGCAAGCAGACCATGGCGGTGGGGCAGGGCTCTGGCCTGAAGGCAGAACACGCGTCTTCTGTCCAGTCTCTGTTGGCCTCGTGTGGCCAGTCCCCTTGGGCCACCTCCCCTGCTCACGATCGACTCAGCATCTGGGGAGTTGGACTAAGTCTCCCATCGGACAGCAGACCCCACCAGGGCAGGGACTACCCATCGTGCTCCCCACCAGAACCACGAGCCTGGCTCCCCAGCTTCCCGACACACGGTCTGGGGTGAGTAAATAGTCACCAGTTGAAGGAACAGCTGAGCAAGTTGGCGTGCCTGCTAGAAGAAGCACTTGTCTCAGGGTGGGGAGACTCTAAGACTGAGGTCAGACTCACGGAGGCTGATGGGGGTGGGCGCAGGAGCACACGTGAGGGCCCCCGTCGGCAGCGCACTGGGAAAGCAGTCAACCGTCCCCGCGCGCGCAATGGTCCTTCCACACTGTGGGGGCTCCCCCTGCGAGAGGTGACCCCTGTCCTTCCAGGTGGTGAGGCCCCTTCTCCCCCAGAGGCACCCTCAGAAGGCCAGAGGGTGCCTCCCCTGCTCAGAGTGGCTGCTGAGAGCCTGCCCCCTAGTGTGTGTCCACAGGGAGGGTCGGCCAGAACACTAGTCCCCTCCCCCGAACCCACAAGGGACCCCAGTCCCTTCTCTGAGGCTGACAGATTTTCTACCAGGGCTTTTCTTTGTACCCAATACCAGTGGTTCTCAGAGTCCCCAGACTTGGGGAGGAGGTCTGGGGTGAGCCGAGAATCTGCACTGCTGACCAGGCCCCAGATGAGGCTGATGCCACGGATCCCAGCACCCCATTTGGAGAACCACTGTCCTGGGGCGCTTCCGGGCCTCGCCGAGGGCTTCTCAGAGCCCCAGGTTGGCTGGGGTCAGCATCGAGGGAATACATTTCCGCCTGGGGCAGCAGGCCTTTGAGGGTGGGAAGGCTCCCTGGGACATCTTGGAGATCCTCGAGGCGGAGGCCAGAACCCTCTGTGCCCATGGACAGCCGCTCACCCTATGGCCACAGGAAGCTGAGTTGTACGAGGCTCCGTGTCTTCACGGTCAACTCCAGTCCTCCCCTCTGCAGGCTGTGAATCGTGTCCTCTCACACCTGCTTTACTGATGAGAAAACCGAGGCTTAAAAGCCTTTCTCAGGCCAGAGAGTGGGGGTGTGGCCATCCAGGGCCAAAGGCAGGATCCTGGTGCTGCTGGAAGGTTCTGCGTCTTGACTGGGCCCAGGTCAGTCTCCTGGTGGGGAAGGTTTCACAAGTCGTCACCGCTGGGGGCCTCTGCGTAGAGGGTACATGGGGCCACCCTGAGCTATTTCTTACAGCTGTGTCTGTCTACAGTTATCTGGAAATGTTTAATTATTTTTAAAATTCGGTGGATTAAAAATAAACCGTTAGTGTGCTCGGACCTGACATTCACACAAGTGGGCTCAAACCCAGGGGTGTCTCGCCGCAGACCTGGGCTCCCCTGAATGCCCCCGGCAGCCCAGCTGTGAGCTGGTTGCCCTGTGCTGGGGGAGCCCCGGCCCCACGCGGCCTGGACAATGCTGCTGAAAGTCCAGTTCGGGACCACAGGGCCTCCCGGAGAGGGGTCTAACCAGCCTTGCTCTCTTCTCCGCAGGGCAATCAGGACGCCACGGCTCCGCCTGAAGCGATGGCCCAGCCCTACCCCCCGGCCCAGTATCCCCCTCCGCCACAGAACGGCATCCCCGCCGAGTACGCCCCACCCCCACCGCACCCCACGCCGGACTACTCGGGCCAGACCCCGGTCCCCCCAGAGCATGGCATGACCCTGTACACACCAGCACAGACCCACCCGGAGCAGCCGAGCAGTGACACCAGCCCACAGCCCATCACAGGGGTCCAGACGGTGCCGGTAAGGGCCCCCCAGCCTCGGAACTCCAGGGGGCGGGGCCTCGGGGCCTGCGTATGGACAGCCAGCCCATAGCAGGGGTGTCTCCGCCCCAGGAAGGCGCTCAGCCTTCCCGCTCTTCACCATCCGACAGGGTTCTTAGAAAGGCCACCCGTCTACGGTGCGTCCCCGGGGGGAGACGGAGGGGCTCGGTATTGAAGTCCGGTCGAGAGTGGAGTAGACCCTCTACCTCGCACTGGAGTTGGTAGTCACTGGACAATTACCCTTCGCTCCCTTTGTCGGTCCAGCGCCCCCGACCCGAGCGGGCCTCAGGGCCCCCGGGTCGTCGCCACCAACAACGCCCCCCTCCGCCCCCCCTGCCTCCCCTCCCGACCGCCGTCGCTCGTCTCCGGGCCTCGGGGAGCCTCGACAGAGCCCAACGTCCGGGAGGATAGTAAAGATTAGTGAACATTAGATAGACGAACCGACGGGAGGTTAGTCTATTGAAGTTAATACACCGACACTACGTCAAGGTTCCTATTTCACGACTCGGGCCGTGAAGAACCTCTAAAGGACTATCGGTTCCTAGTGTAGGTCCTCACCGACGACGGGGACCGGGCGGACCCCACCCGCGGGACACCTCCCTCGGGGAGGCCTCTGGGCCGACGACGCAGGGGCGAGGGTCGGGGGAGACAACGTAGGAGACACCCGGGTGCCGGGCGACTCGAGGTCCCGAGACCCAAGTAGCTCGACCGGGATGACCGGACCACGGTCACGACTGACCACCCCCGGCCCATCCTCCGGTTGCACGGGACGTGGCGAGCGGACTACCCACGGGGCGACCCACACGGTGGAGTCGGGGAACTGGGTCGGGCCGAGGCCGCCACATGGGGATCTACACCTATAGTGGAAGAGAGTGACACACCCGTCGTAGTAGGTTTGAGACCCCTCTCGCGGGTGAGTGCGACGGGTGGTGCCCGATCTGGTTTGGGAGGACGGAAGAACCTCGCGACGACCTGGACTCAGACGCGGTTTTCGTGGTCAGAAGAGCTAAGAGGGCCGTATTGACATGTCCCACAGGCGGTCTCTACGGGGGATCCCAAGGTGTCTATTCTTCCCGTTACAGGTACCCGGAGTCTTGAGGGAGCCAAACCATACTACCCTGGCCGCTGCCACTTCTCATGCCTCAAACTGTGACCTGGATGCGCTCAGAAAAGAGAGGTAAGGTAGCCAGAGGGGTCCCTGTGAGCAGGTCGCAGTAGTCCAGACTGCCGGCCGGCCGACCATGGCAGATGGGGTGAATCTGGGGAAACCTCTCATGACCTCCTTGGGAACAAATGCTGACCCCCCCGCCCCCGAAGCAAACCCAGGAGACAAGATGCCCAGACTGGCCGCTGACACAGAGGAGGCTGAGGCCGACCACTGACACCTCCACAGCCCAGACAGGCCTCCTGGGCCGCCCGACGCAGCCTCACCGCGACCCGTGCAGAATCATCTTCCTTGGGCCGACTTCTGCAGGGACCGGCTTGTGCCGGGCCCCGAGCCAGCACGGGCATACACAGGAAGAAGGGCCTGACCCTGCCCCGCGGGGACCGTCTCTTCCCACCAGTCACGGACATTATATGGTCCCCTTCCACTCTGCGAGAGTCCGCGGCCCTGAAGAGGACCCGGGAGTCTCAGAGAGAAGCCGACTGAGATGTGAGAGCCTCACTGCTCGATTGAACGCCCCCCTCCCAGGAAAGTGCCTGGGCCAGAGAGCTGCTGAGCCCGATCCTGCAGCCTCTGCCTTCTCTCTCCACGGGGGGCTCAGCAGGTCCTGGGAGGGGGCGGGTCTGCTGCTCTTCCCCTGGGACACCGAGATAGAGGCCCCTCAGGTGGAAGTTACTAGACTAGCGGATGAGCTCAAAGACACTCAGAATTGCCCAGCGAAGACTTCGGCTGCTGCTGCTGCAGGGCGTGGATGCTCCAATCCGGAGTGTTTCTTCCATCAGAGGCTTCGCACCTTGGGAGGAGCTGAGGAGGGTGGTCACTGCCTGTCCTGCTCGAAGATTCCAGGAGCCACTTCTCTTCAACAAACTCTTGGTCCTCCCAGCCCTGCTGCTCAGCTGTCTTACGTCCATCCCAGATCAGGCCTGCGTCGCTTCCCAGAGCCTACCCTTGGCCTTCCCCAAGCAGCCTGGTGTTAGAATCGGGAGGTACGGGGTGGCAGGAAGTGTAGGCTCCAGCTTGTGTCCAACCTGCCCTCTCCTGCCTGTGGATTCCATTTGTCATCACGGCGTCATCTATGTTCTTTTATCAAAAGGCAGCAGGGGACGCAGAGTGACTGGGGCTGCTAATGGATCAGGTCCGCCTCACTACTCTGCAGGACCCCCTGGGATACAGGCTGGGGACCACCTCCCGGAGCTACCTCATTCTTGCAAGGTTTTCCAGGGTCCCCTGCAGGGGTCCTCCCCACCCACCCGTCCACCCTGTGTGGTGGGGCAGCCACAGGGACATCCTCTTGGAAACTCCACCTGGAGCGGCAGCCTTCGGTCCTCTGTGCTCTTGGCTCCTGGGGGTGGACCGTGGTGGGAATACACCACCCCAGGGTGCCGCCCCCACTCAGGCAGGGTGCGAGCAGATGGCGCCATCAGCATCGATGCACCACGAGCGGCGGCCAGCAGAGAGTTCCCGGAGCATGGCGTCATTCACAGAGTCCAAAGAGGACACACAGCTCCACCTGAGGTCCTGAAGAAGGCTTCATGAGTGGATGGCTCGAGCCTGTTGGGGAGAACACCTCCTCCAAAGCTGGCTCACCACCCACCAGGGGCAAGCCATGTCGGGTGAGCAGCCGACGGTCATTGCATGGGTGACCAGGAGGTCTTGGAGGACTGAAGATGAGGGGAGAGGGGGCCGCAGAGAAAGAGGGTTTCCTGGAGCTGCTTCCTCTGTGTGGCATCACCCAGCCTTGGTTCTGTCCCAGTGACGGCCCCCGGGTCCTGGCCTGCTGCCTCCCACCCTGCTGGACCTACTGACCCTGCCCAGGGCCCTCTCGGCTTCTCCCAGTGCTGAGCTTGGGGAGGCCCAGGAGAAGGGGGCTGCAGACTCTTTGGAGGGTGCAAGGATGGAAGATGCGCTGTCCCATGCAGAGGGACCGGAAGCTGCCTTGAAAGGGGGACAAGGACCGTGTCACCACGTGGGCTAAGATGACACAGAAATGAGGAGGACGCAGAAGCAAAACGGCCGAAGCAGCTGGGGAGGGAAAGGGTGTTGCTGCTGCTGTTTCTTGTTTCCCTGCATTTGAGGACCAAAGGCAAAGATTGCTTTAAAGAAGAAAAAGGGAAGTGAAGTCCCTCGGAAGGCGGTGCCAGCTGCCCAGACCGCTGTGATAAATGGTGGGAAGGCCTCCGTCTCCCCTCGGGGCAGCCAATGTGCTGTTACCACACATCTTACAATTTCACAGTCATTGAACCCATTTATCTGCCTCTGTTTGCAGCTGTGCTTGGGGCCGACGGGGGCTTTTCTTACTTTTCCTGCCCCCCCTCATCACCCCGTCTCTCCCACCTCACCCTCAGCTGCTCCCCTAAGGGCCTTTGAGGTGGGAAGAAGCAGGGAGACCCTGGATCTTGGAGACACACAGTGGGCTCAGTTCTGCTATTAGGAGAGGCCCAAGGTGTTGCAGAAAGGGCATCCCAGCCTGGCCCCAGATGCCCCAGCTTCATCAGTGCCATCCCATGGTGCCCCGCTCCCGCCCAAGGCTCCCCATCTCTCAGTGTGAGCTAGGTTTCCTCCCATCCCGCCCCGCCACCACCCACTGTAGGCCTGGCTACCAGGTTGCGCTGACCACTGCCCTCTGCTGGCCCAGGGTCAGCATTGCACGTTCCTCTCCCCCTGGTTTCCCAGATCCGGAGTCCATGAGTCACCTGTACCCAAGAGCAGCCAAGGGCACAGGTGTGTGAAAGGCATGGGGGGGAGGGTGACAGGAGACCGGACCCAACCTGACCGCCTCACGGAAAGAGCCACAGCTTGTTGTAGCCAGAGGCCGGGGCCCAGGCTTCTGAAGAGTCAGCAGATGCACGGCCAGTTCTGCCTTGGTTTGTGGGCGCAGATGGGCCCTCTGACGGTCAAGCCCAAGCTTGCTTCATACAAGGAAGGGTACAACAAGGGAGGAGGACAGCTGGGGAGGGGGCTGAGCGGTTGGGCATCTCCAGGTCCTGGGCTTAGGGGAGAAGAGCCCCCAGATGTCCCCCAAAAGCCCAAAGGCAGCTGCCCCCATTTGTCCATCAGGAACAAGGGAGTGTGCAGGCCAGACCAGGAGTCTCGGAGCCCTGCCGCCTCACTCCCCCGACCAGCTGTTCCTCCCCAGACTGAAGGGGTGCTCCTGGGTGTCAGCACTTGTTGGTGAAGCCCTAGGAACAAGCACAGAATCACCTGCAGCCCCACACTTGGCTCAGAGAATATGCACTCATCAGAAATGGGCCTGCCATGCGTGAGGTGGCCAGCCTGCTGAAGCCCAGGTCACACATGCCCCCCCAGGCACACGAGAGGATGCTGGTTTCAAACCCATGTGTAGGATCACTCGCCCTGTGCTTCCTCTCAACACAGGAATACAGAGCTGAATCTACAGGGCCTCTGAGCAGGATAGCCCCGCACCCCTGCAGCCCTCCAGACCCTCTCCCGGCTTGCCGCCAGGAAGCGGGCCCAGGAGCTGACCCCCCTCCCCTCCCTTCCTGTCCCCTGTGGCATCTGCTGCTCTGGGGCCTGGCTGAGCGCAGGAGTTAGGGGAGCGGCCCTGTCCTTCCAGAGAGGATGACCCGGGTGGCCACTGAGAGCAGCCACTCAGGAGTCCAGAGACAGACCTCCAGCCAGTGGCCTTGGCGAGGGCCATCCTCAGCCACAGCACGAAGGCTCGGGCGCAATGAGCTCGCCCTGCTTACCATCCTGGTTCCGGGAGGCTTGTACTGCCCAGCACCCCTTTGGTGGACAAAACCCACCAGAAGCAAGCGGGCAGTTGCCGGCGACCCGTGGGAGGCACACGCCAGCACCTCTCCTCTCAGCTGTCCTCGTAGCGTGTCTGCAGCCCAGCCTCTCTCCGCCGGCCACGTGGGAGACCGCAGCCACCGGGACTTCTATTTGTGCAAAGTCTACCCCAGCCTTGAGCACCCTGTCCTTCCCCCTTCGCTCTCTGTAGGAGTATCGGACAGGAGCCAAGCCCCCCACTGTCACCTGGAATCCTGACCCAGAGGAAGACCCCCACAAAGGTTCAAGTCCGTGCGGTGTACTGGGGAGGTGATCCCAGAAAGCCTGGGAGGAAAACCAGGACTTGAGACAGGAAGAGAAAGGAAGCAGTAAAAGATGCTTTTTCAGCCGGTTGTGCCCACAGGAGATGGGGACATGGCATCAGAGGAGCTGGCCCAGAGGAGCCCCAAGTGAGAGAATGGCTTCTGTCCAGTCACCCAGTCTGTCATCGGCTCTGCTCCTGGACACCAACACTAAGCAACACACAGAGGACCGGAGATGCCAGCCCCGGGGTCACGATGAGGCCCCTCGGTGGGCCTGCCCAGCACTCACCATGCCCAGCCTGCCTTTGGCCTGGGTATTCAGCTGAAGGGCAGCCTGGCTGTGAGCTGGTGGCCTGTCCCCTGGAAGTCCCCAGTGAGGAACCGCACACATGTGCCCAGCCCGCTCGCTGCACCGCACTGCCTTGAGGCCTCTTCATGGCCTTGACCTCTCGGGGAGCTGGTTTGGGGGACAGGACGGGGAGGTGGTCCTTGCTTTGTGGCAGCTTTGTTCCCAGAGACCCGAGTCTTTCAGAATTCCTCTGTTGATCAGTGTTTGGGTCCAGAATCAGGACCAGCTCTGAGGCACTGGAGGTTGCCACCCCTGAGCCCTGGACAATGCAGAGCCCCAGAGCAGGGCTAGAAGAGGCAGTCGGGGTGGCCTCCCCGGGGGCCACATCCCTCCTGATGTGTGTGCCACGGGTGGCTTCCAAAAGCCCTCCACTTTCTCATCAGGCTGGAAGCCCCGAACATTCCCTGTCCTCCCAGAGCTCAGGCTGTCGGGGGGGGACACGCATGACCTCAAGAACTGGGATAGCCAAGGGACCACTGAGGTCGGGCATCAGTGGACAAGCTGAGCCACAGGGTGGGAGAGTGTACTGGGCCAGGGAGGCCTTGCTCTGTGATGGCATCACAGACACTGCTCAGGGGAAAAGCCCGGAAGTGGGCCCGCTGAGGTTGAAGCGCTGCTATGAACCCTGTGAATCCCGGGCGGAGGGAAGACCTGGTATCTAGACCCTCCCCCATATGGGGTGGGCATAGAAGGGAGGCACCTCCCAGCCCGGGTCCTCTCCCCACAGCAGACAGACGAGGCGGCACAGACGGACAGCCAGCCACTCCACCCCTCCGACCCCACAGAGAAGCAGCAGCCCAAGCGGCTGCACGTCTCCAACATCCCCTTCCGGTTCAGGGACCCCGACCTGCGGCAAATGTTCGGGGTGAGTGTGTGCGGCCCCTCCATCTGCCCCCCTCACCCCCAGCGCGGCCCCAATGTCAGAACGGCCCCCCGGTTTCCTGCCTCCCATTGCCCGCCCTCTGGGTCCAGCCCTGCTCTGGCCTGAGCCTGTGGGATGGGAGGAGGGAGGCGGGCCGCAGGCTCCAGGGAGGGACCTGCGTGACTGTCACCCCAACCCCAGGTGTCCCTGGTGGCTCAGCTGGTAAAGAATCCGCCTGCAATGCGGGAGACCTGGGTTCGATCCCTCAGTTGGGAAGATTCCCTGGAGAAGGGAGAGGCTACCCAGTCCAGTATTCTGGCCTGGAGAATTCCATGGACTGTATAGTCCATGGGGTCACAGAGTGTAGGACACGACTGAGCGACTTTCACTTTCGCCCCCACCCCTTGCCCCTCAGGCCCAGGCGGGTGCCAGTTAGGTTTTTCATTCTGCTGTTGAGGGCTCCAGAGACCTCTGTGCCCAGAAGGACACCCGGCCTCCTGGCCTCACACCCAACAGCCCCTGCCTGTCCGGTGTGCCTGGGGCCCGGCCTGGGTACTTGACACCTCTGGGCCTGCAGCCCCCAGGCCCCGGGGGCTGGGGCAACAAGGAGCCCACACTACGGGAAGCCAGTGAACATTCCACCCCTGGATTCTCCCGGTCTGCTCCTGGACTCTCTGTAGGATCCCAGCGAGTGGCAGTGTCACTGTGAGATCCTACAGGGAGGCTTTTAAGTCCTGCGGTGACTTTATTCTGCCACGTGATTTGAGCCCCTAGCAGGTGCTGATGCCCACTCAGGGCTGGGGCTGCCCTGTGGGCGGGTAAGAGGGCAGCAGCCCGGGTTCAGGCCTGGGCGTGGAGGACACGTGCACCCAGCCTGTGTTCTCTCCCTCTCTTCCGTCTCCCACTCCAAACTCTCCTTCCCCTGCCTGCCTTGTGCCCACTCCCCACTTCCGCCTCAAGTCCAGCAGACTCTGACCCCTGAACCCCAGCCCTCCCCTCATGCCACCCTCAGGTGGGATTTGTCAGGTAAACGGGAGGTGGCCTCGGGATGGGGCCAGGGCCCATTAGATTGGGGTGAGACCCAGTGGGGTCGGGCAGAATTTAGAATCATCAGAAGACAAGGATTCTACCCCCTCTCGGCCTGGGCCTGGCAGCTGCCAAACTTCTCTGAGCCTGGAGCCCTGACTTAGAGCAGCTGGTGTTGGGTCAGTTCACTCGGATGCCATTCCAGTCCCTACATCATGGGTCTCAGCACACTCTGTCCCTACAGGCCACCCACGAGCACCCCTAGTCCCTGCAGAACCATCAGCCCACTCTGCCTGCATCCCAGCTGCGCCTCCTCCCTCCCTAGCACTCGGCAGGGCTGGCACTGCCTCGCTGTCTGTCTCGTGTTGCCTCCTGAACGTTACAGGATGAAGGGGAAACCCCAGTTGCGTGTACTGGAGGCCCCTTAGGACCTCAGCTGGCGTTTTAGGGGACTTCATCCTCAGCCTCCTGATCTCAAGTGCTGTGAGAGGGGCAGGCTACCCCTTGGGGGTTCCAGGCCAGCGACGGGGCAGGAAGGGGTTAGCCGAAGTGTCTGGGCCCAGCTGACTGGTATGTCCCGGGCAGGCAGAGGGGCCTGGGGTCACTGTCCTCTGCACCCCACACAGCCCAGCCCCAAACAGCACAGGCAGCAGGCAGCGCAGGGTCCTTCCGGGGCCCTGTGTCTCTTCCGGGGCTCCCCTCTCCACACAGCGGCACCCCACCTTTGGGGAAGGCTTATCCACAGCCCTGTATCCATGTGTGTGAATCAGGGCCGGCTGTCAGCAGCTAGGGGCACAGTCCGAGCAGGGAGACGGAGGAACGCTGGTGACACACGGGTGGGCAGGTGTCCTGGCAGGAGTAGCCCTCTGCACGGGAAGGGGGGGACCACCCCCACAAGGCTATGCACGTCCCTGCAGGAGGTGGAAAGGGCCACCACCACCCCCCGCCCCTCCGGGAGCAGAGGACCAGACGGAGGCAGTGGGCAGCGGTCCCCATGGAGAGCCGGCGAACCGGGCCGGCAGTCTTAACCCACCCTCTCCTGTCTCTCCCACCCCCATCTCTGTCTCTGCAGCAATTCGGAAAAATTTTAGACGTGGAGATCATTTTTAACGAGCGGGGCTCCAAGGTGGGTGCCGCCCAGAGGCCGCCACCATTACAGCACCCGGCTGTAGGTCCCGCCAGGCTAACGTGTGAAATGTGCGTTTCCACCCTGGAGAGCTCCGAGCCTGAGGACCCCTGAGCGACACGGGTGCTTGTACTCCCCGCTCCTCCGCCCGCCCCGCCCTCCCCACCCCGCTGTCTGTGTTGTCGATGCGCTGCCGCGGACGCTTCCTTCTCTCTAAGCCGCCGGGACCTCTCTGTCTGCACTCGGAGAGCCCCCACCCCTGGGCCTGGGGCCCTCCCCAGCCTGCGAGCTGCTTCCCTGGGGCCACTGGCCTTCCTGGAGCTGCCCCCCACCCCCCGCCCGGGGCTTGGAGAAGGGCCGGCCGGGGGCAGGCGGGAGGGTGCCAGCTCCTGGATGGGAGGATTCCCCCTCACCCCTGGGCTCCCTGGGGTGAAGATGGGTGAGGCAGCCCCCACTCTGGGTCCTTCAGAAGCCCAGCCTTGGGCACAACCCCCCAGGTGGGCTTAGGGTGACAGTTCTGGCCCCTGGTCAGGTCAGCATCTCTTTTTCAGCTTTGGCCTGTCCCCTCAGGTACTGTCCTTCTCCGCTCACAGGGTTTTGGGTTTGTAACTTTTGAAACTAGCTCAGATGCTGACCGAGCCCGGGAGAAGCTGAATGGGACGATCGTAGAGGGCCGGAAAATTGAGGTGCTCAGATAAGTGTGCTGCAGCAGGGACGCCCTTGAGAACCGCCTCTGGTCACCCCGGGGCCCCCCACCCAGCCCCGCCACTGCCCTGCAGAGAGCCGGGCCAGGGTCCCCGGGGCAGGGCCACGCTGAGGCTGGAGCCGAGCCCACCACCTACCGCCCCTCTTGGGTCTCAGTCTCAGGCTCGCCCAAGGGCCCCGCACCCTGCCCTCTCCCTCTCCTTCCCATGGGGCTGGAGAAGCCCCAGAAGTCATCTCTCTAAGGCTTGGCAGCTCCAAGGACCTCAGCCAGCCCAGTCTGCCCCTAGCTGGGAGGGGATCATTAACCACCCCCCCCAGCCACTCTCACCAAGGAGCAACAGTTGCCCCACTTGCCCCCTCCCCACACTGCCCCATCCTGCCATCTGCCCTTTGCCTTCATCCCCCAGAGAGTGGGTAGCAAGGTGCGGCCACGGCAGAGGAATGGATCCAGCCCAGAGGAGCAGAGGGGCGAGGAGGCAGGGGCCTCCTGACACTTAGCCAGCTTCCCGGGCCCGTGTGCACCCTGCTCAGTGCTGTGGTTCTGATGGCTGGGATCTGGGCTTCCCAAACAGGCTCGGCAGCGAGGGCGGCCACAGAGGAGGGCTCAGTGGCCAGTGCAGAGCCGTAGCAAGGGCGGGAGAAGGCTTGGGGACGGGAGGGGGCTTCCGGAAGCAGAACGGATGCTACAGGCCCTGACCACGGCTGGGCTCCAGCTCAGTCCAGTTCAGTGTCTGGCAACACTCGAGGCTGTGGCCCCAGGCCCCTGGAGCTCACACGGACTTGGGGGGAGGCAGTACGGCCCAGACGCCTCCCTCAAGTTCCCCGCCTGCTCTCTGCTCCCTCTGCAGAGGCCCTCCCCTTCCTTCCTACACCCCAGCCTGGCCCTCTGGGCAGCCCGACCAGGGCCTTAGATGTCTGGACAGTAAGACCCACTTGGTGCCCACCTGGTCCTCCCACATTGGCCTTGCCCCCCTCAACAGGCACGTATGCCCCCCCTTAGGAAAACTCTCTGCTGGCCTTGAGGGAAGGGGTGCAGCCCCCACAGAGAGGTGGCCAACCTGGTGCCCACGACTAGGAAGGCCTCAGCAACTGCCCACGGCAGAGAAGTCTTAGGGGCCGGTCTGCTAGCTGCGCTGAGAGCACTTTGTGGGGAGTCCACCAGTCAGCTGCTCCCACGGCCATGGGTTGCCAGAGATAGGCTGAGCTTGGGCTGTAGGGACAGCCGTGTGAAGGGCAAGAGCCGGGCAGGGGTGCTGGACGTGATGTCTGAGCCAAGGCTGGGGACCTGGGCAGCATGCGGAGCAGTGGTGGCTCCGGCCCCCCGGGTAGGGCGGGGTGCCCAGGGAGGGAAGAGCACAGGCCGTGGTTGGTGGGGGACCAGGCTGGTGGCAGAAGCTGTCCCATGCCTCACCTGGGAGCCCCGGGGGCTTCGTCCCCAGCCCCCGCCCCCTCCAAGGCGGCCACAGAGAAGTTCAGAATGGGACCAGGCAGCCAGTGCCCTGCAGGCTAATGCCCCCTTCAGCCTCTCCCTCTCTCTCTCCGGGCAGGTCAATAACGCCACGGCCCGGGTCATGACCAACAAGAAGACTGCCAACCCCTATACCAACGGTAAGGGGGCCCAGGACCCCTGGGAGGCGGCAGGGGCTGCCAGTGGGGACAGGGGGCCCAGGCGACTGGAGGCCGGACTCACAGGATGCTCAGCAACCCCCCGTGCTCTGCTGTGGTCTGAAGGGGGTGGGTCAGTGAGGCGGGGAGACCGGGGACCACCCTCTTCCCACACAGCTGGTGAGATCCCGTGGGATGTCCAGCACCCAGAGGCCAAGGCAGGCTTCAGGCGCGAGGGGAAAGCGGCCACTTCCTGGATGGTTCCTTATTTTCTAAGCACGAGGGAAGCCCGGGCTAGAGGTGTTCAGTATTTTAATGAGTGTGATGACAGACGGACAGTCGCCTTCCCCCAACCCCTGGCCTTTGAAACACTGAAAGGTTGAGGCCCATTTGGCCAAGCGGCCTTGCCCATACCTACCTGGACCTGACTGTAAGCAGAGGTGACCAGTCTTTGAAACGAAACTGCCGATGCTAAATGCTGGCAGCTGGGAGCAGTGGAAGGACAGCCCTCGGCTGGCCACCCTGTGCCTTAACTTCACTGGGCAAGGAACTGGTTTGAGTGTAGCTGGCACCTTGTTGGGGCCTTTTTGAGTTCGCACCTCTTGCCAGGGAGCAGCAGCCTCGCTCCGTCAGGATGGATCTTTCAGCTTTGCTTCCCACCCCCCAACCCCCAGCAGGAAAGAGTGGACAAGGCCACCCCAAGACTCGCTTGTCCCGGTCTGATCAGATGTGCATGGAGTCAGGGGACAGGCCAGCACAGAGAGCCTGTGCCAGGACTATGGGCAGACCTACCACCCGACCCACCAGCCCGGGCCCCCCACCTGACCTCCTGGAGTAGGGCTGGGGCTCTGGCCAGACTCCGTTTAGACGAGATTATTGTCACTCCCATCCTGACTTTTTTTTTAATTGAAGGGTAATTGGTTTACAGTATTGTGTTGGTTTGGGTCATACATCAATGTGAATCAGCCATAGGTATACATGTGTGCTTTTTTGAGGATAACAAAGCTCAAATTCTTCCTAAACCTCTGGAGGCTCCCAGGCTCTGCACCTGTGCTGGGCCTGGACTGGGTGTAACTTTAGAGACCTGGTTCTCAGTGCAGGAAGGGAAGCCGTAGACATGTTTACAGGGTCAGGGTGACCCTGGGGGCGGCACAGCCCCTCCTGAGAGCCACACACCTCTGCTGTCTGGCATACCTGAGGGTGCCAAGGAGCACGGGATTCAGGAGGGAACCCTTCCCTCAGTGACTGCATCCTTGGCACGGATGGGCACAGAACCGAAGCCAGTCAAACAACAGAGAGTGAAGAGAGGAAGAAACCTCTGCCCACTTTGGCGGCAACCACAGGTGGCCGTGAGACCCAGCTCGTGGGCTCTGGTGACCAAGGCTTGACTTTGCTTACCGCTCTGGAGGACTCAAATTTATCGTTCGGTCAGAAGGGCAGAAGTTTCCACTTCAGGAAACAAAACTCTCCAGGTTTGACCGGGTGTTACTATCTGCAAAAGAAACAAAGGATCCCCCCAGGTGGGTGTCAGGCTGCCTCCATCATCTGGGGTCCCAGACAGTGAATTGGGGCCAGAGCAACAGGTAGAGGCACGCCAGATTCCAGAACTGGCAGAGGGAAGTGCCAGGACCATCCGAAGCAGACGTGCAGACTCTCTGAAGGGACCAGAGGAGGTGCCGGATGGGACCTGGGGGCTGGACTGGGGTAGGTGGCTCAAGGACTCTGCACCACTCTGGACTTTTACTGAGAAGACTCAGTTCCAGCTTCCTGTGTAGTCCAGTGGCTGAGTCCACCTTGCAATTCAGAGGATACCGGTTCAATCCCTGGTTCAGGGAGATGCCACAAGGCAACTAAGCCCGTGCATAACTACTGAGCCTGTGCCCTGGAGCCCAAGAGCCACAACTACTGAGCCGATGTGCCACATCTACTGAAGCCCTAGAGCCCATGCTCCACGCAGGAAAAGCCACTGCGATAAGAAGGCTGCACACCACAACTAGAGAGCAGCCCCCGCTCTCCCGCAAGGAAAGAAGGCCAGGCGCGGCAATGAAGACCCGAAGTGAAAGTCACTCAGCCGTGGCCGGCTCTCTGCGACCCCATGGACTATACAGTCCATGGAATTCTCCAGGCCAGAGTGGGTAGCCTTTCCCTTCTCCAGGGGATCTTCCTGACCCCCTCATTGCAGGGAGGATGCTTTATCAGCTGAGCCACAAGGGAAGCCCAATGAAGACCTAGCGAAGCCAAAAAAATACATTATTTAAAAAAAAAAAAAGACGACAACTCAGTTCTTGGGACTGGAGGTCTTCTCAGAAGATGAACTATTTCTTCCCTCCTGACCTGGTATTTATAGAAGATTCCAGAAGCACAACAGTAACATTCAGGCACATCATGTAATGGTGGACCAGGGATGGACAGCAGTCTCACAAAAAGTGTGGAGAACAAGCCGCCCTGGGAGGAACAAGGCCCGGAAACTCTGTCCTGGGCACTTCTCGGCTGTCGGCCCAGCAGTGGGGCTGTCAGACTCTGGGATGTGGAGTTGGACCTGGGGGGAGTGCTGCAAAGACCCCAAGAGCTGAGGGGCCAGAGGCTGGGCCTGGTCAAACAGGCTGATCCGCCCCCCGCCCGCCAACTCACTTCCTGACCGCCTGGGGATGGTGAAGTTTCTGCCGACTGGTTTCCATCCCTGGGACCTCAGGTGGGAGCAGGCCTTCACTCCTGCACCTGGGTCTCTGATGGGAGAGGAAGACCAGCCAGGAGGAGCCAGCCCACCTGCAGAGAGGAAGAGGCTGGGGCCCAGGGAGTGGCCAGGAGCATGGTCTGAGCTGGTTTGGGCTTCCCTGATGGCTCAGATGGTAAAGAATCTGCCTGCAATGCAGGAGACTGGGGTTCGATCCCTGGGTTGGGAAGATCCCCTGGAGAAGGAAATAGCAACCCACTCCAGTATTCTTGCCTGGAGAATCCCATGGACAGAGGAGCCTGGTGGGCTACAGTCCATGGGATCGCAAAAGAGCTGGACACAGCTGAGCGAGTAGCGCCCACTGCACTCACCAGCCCTGTAACTGGAGGCTGCCGTGCCTCTGCGAACCTCTGTTTGCTCATCTGTAAGATGGGAGAGGGCGACACCTTGCTTGTTGGGTGGGTCTAGAACAGTCTGGCATGTGGTGAATTAAGGGAATGCTAGTGGCCTTCTTGCCTGGAGAATCCCAGGGACGGGGGAGCCTGGTGGGCTGCCTGCTATGGGGTCGCACAGTCGGACACGACTGAAGCGACTTGGCGGCAGCAGCTGTCCTTCTTATCATCCCCAATCCCAAAGCCCTTCCTTCCCACCTCTTCCCTCAGCAGCCCTGCCGTTGGCTGCTTTGGGGAAAAACAGACACAGGAGAGCAAACTCAGCCCTGGGGAAGGGAGCCCTCTAGGAGCTCCAGCCCAGGACAGACATGGGCGGGAGATGGAGTAAGTCGCCATGGCTGAGGCCAGGCACCTTTACCGAAGCCTCTGACCCTCCTGGAAGGCAGCCAGGCGCCTGCATGATACAGCTCCCAGGAGACTGGGCTGTCAGGCGCCGAAGCACCCAGACCACCAGCACCCCTATCCCAGCTGCGACCTACAGATGCTTGCATAACACGTTCCACCTTCCCTCTTAATGCTCTTCAGCAGACATGCAGACCCCAAGCTGCTGGGGCCAGTGTCCCAGGAAAGGGGAGGCCTGGAGCAGGCTGGGGAAGGCCAAAGTTTGAAAAGAATCAAGACACTTGGCAGATGGTCAGGAGTGGCTGGCTGCATGCCTGTTAGGGAGCAGAAGGCACCCAGCCAGTGAGGCGGCAGCCTCCTAAGCGGGGCCTGGGGTCTGTGTTCCTGCCTATCTGTCTACCCTGGTTGTAGAAGGAGGGGTCCTGCCTGTTCTCTGCAGCGGCCACAGCCTGGGACTGTCCCAGTGGGGCCCATCCTGGAGTCTCCAGGGTTCCCAGACATAATGTAAAGTGGGGAGAGAATGGGGAAGAGAGTGATTGGGTTTCTCTGCTTCTCTTCTAGGCTGGAAGCTAAATCCGGTGGTAGGGGCAGTCTATGGACCTGAATTCTATGCAGGTAAAGGCTGGGAGCTGGGGCGTGGGCTTGGGGAGGGCCTAGCGGGGTATTCAGATCTTCCTGCGTGGGAGTACGCGGCCAGGGCCGTGGCCAGACAAGAGGCGTGGCCGCGCAGAGGCGGGGCGGGGCGTGGCCGGACAGGAGGTGCGGCCAGGTGAAGCGATGGTCAGGCTTCCAGCCCTCTCGCCTCCTCTCCTCTTAGCTGTCCCTCTCACACGGTCCCCTCTCCGGCCCCCTTTCTTGCAGTGACGGGGTTCCCCTATCCCACCACCGGCACAGCCGTTGCCTACAGGGGCGCGCACCTACGGGGTCGGGGCCGGGCTGTATACAATACGTTCCGGGCTGCACCGCCCCCGCCCCCCATCCCGACTTACGGAGCGTGAGTACCTGGCGGGCACAGGGAGGGAGGCTTGGAGAAAGGCCCAGGGGGCGTGGGGAGGGAGGCGTGGTGCAGCCAGGGGAGCTAGGCAGCCTTTCCAGAACCGCGGGGGCGGGGGGTGGGCCTTGAACCCCAACCGTCACACTGCAGTCGCCTCCACATCAGCACCCCCACCCCCACCCTGCTCCGGGATCTCAGGGTCACTGGCACGTGGGGGACGTTCAGAGCCCCAGCACCTTGCCCGTTGCTTTCATGGGTCGTGGTCGGCCCCGGAGCTCAGTGGGCCTTCTCTGAGCCCTCCCTGGTCCGGGGCCCTCCGACCCTAATAGAGGGGTACAGCTGCCTGGGGTGGAGCAGGGGGAGGGTAAGTAAGCAAGGTGGGCCAATGGGCCCCTGGGTTTGTGGGAGAAAGGAGCTGACCAGCAAGGGTGTTACTCTATTGTTATACCAAAACAGGGCACTGGAGCAAACGCTTGTTAAAATGCCAGTCCCATGGGCAGGGCTGGCACCCTGCCCCCTCCCTCCTCAGCAGACACCGGAGCCGGCCTACCCCACCTCTCCAGCGTTCCCACCACTTTCTTGTCCGTTTGCTTCCAGGGTCGTGTATCAGGATGGCTTTTATGGTGCTGAGATTTATGTAAGTGCAGCCCCGGGGGAGGGAGGGTAGCTGAATCCGGTATCTCATGTGTCTCAATGAACAGTCAGCGTTCCCCGCTCCCTGCCCCGCTCCCCCCACCCCTCCCATCCTGGGAGCCCAGGAGGGCAGCCTCAGCTAAACCTGGGTTATCCCGGCTCAGGGTGGCAGGAGTAAAGGATTCCCAGCAGCACGATGAGCCAGGCGTGTCTTCTCCGTTTCACAAGGTGTCAGTTGTATGATGGGGGCCATGGGTGGCTCTCCTGTATCCCTGACCACATTGGGGTCACTGAGTGAGCCCCGGCGGGCACCCCAGATCCATTGCAGAGGCTCAGAGAATGACCGGGAGGTAGGGGCTCCAGGGCAGACCCCTGGATGGAGTCCTGCCTTTTCTCTTTCACGGGGCATCACTTGCTGCTTCCTCTAGCTCAGAGCCCTTGCTGACGACCCCCATCCCCCACTGCCATCCTGGGTGGTGGTCACCTGTAATTCAGCCATCCATTGAACAGGGCTAAGATGTGGTCTGAGTTAATGCCTTTTGCCCCTGACCCATCCCAGCATCCAACACCCAGAGTCACCCATGGGTTCTCCATGCCCATCAGCATCAAGGTTGGCGGTATACTGGCTTGATGGCAGGTCTGTGAACATCTACTGTGTGCCAAAGCTTTGAACACAGCCAGACATATAATTATTGGTGCCCACCCATGTGTGTTGAATGCACAAATGGACACATGAATGAAGGAAGGAAGGAAGGAGGTGTATGGACACCCTGCCCCACTTTGAGCCATGCCACTAGACCACAAGCCAGGTGGTCTCAGGCATGCGCTAGCCACCCCTCACCTGCCCAAGGTGACGGCTGAAAGGCTGTGTTCGCCCCACTAAGCCCGTGTGCTGTGTTTCCCCCCACCCTTACCTTGCAGGGAGGCTATGCCGCCTACAGATACGCTCAGCCAGCAGCAGCTGCAGCCGCCTACAGTGACAGGTACCTGGGGAGGGGTGGAGAGCTGGGTGGGATGGGGAGGAGATGGACGGGTCACAGGGCTGGACTGCAACAGACAAGAAGCCTTACCTACCACTCCGGGCCTGGGGGTGCTTCCCCTTGGAGAAACATACGAGTCTGGACAAAGGAGAGCAAGTCTACATGGGCTTGGAGACCCCAAGCCAGCAAGCCCCAAACTTCTGTAATCACTTCCTGCCTTCACAACACGGCAGGCCTTTGGACGCCTCCCCCCCGCCGCCCCCCGCAATCTGGGTAGCAGACAGTTCCTCTGATGCCCAGCCCTGGAGGCCTGACCACCCCCTCCCCACCACCGTGAGCTCCGGAGCCCTGAGTGAGAGGGTAATTAGGAGCCTTGGTTTCCGCCTAGGACACCTCTGACTCTTTTCAGTGCTCCCAGGCCTGAGACCCTTCAGCCCCGAGAAAGAAAGGCAGAGCGTGTGCCCGCTGCAAGTGCATCCAGAGGCCCGAGGAGGGTTCTCTCTTGTTTTGAGGGCCGTCCTGGGGTGGGGGGCTGCCTTGATGCCTTTCCCTCTGGGCACTTGGCCTGTTGGCGACTGACTGCAGCCTGGGGAAGCGTACAGGCTCCAGAGCTGGGTGTCCAGTGGGCACTTTGTGGAGGGCAGCTGTTGCTCTTGCCAGCAGCACTGAAGGCCCCTCGGCCCTCCCTTCCGGGGGCAGGCGGCACCCTCAGCATCTGGCCTCTGGGCTTTGTCTGGGGCACAGCAGGCCAGAACTCGTAGTCAGCACTCGCTGGACGTGTTCAGAGGATGGCCGGCTATGTTCCCTCCAAACCAGCAGGAAGGAGGAAGAGGGGGTGTGCAGGGGAGGGCGGGGCCTTGCGGTGCTGTCTCCAGGGAGGCGGGAGACCCTCACCGGCCCCGTCGCCCCCCACCCCCCTCCCTGTGCTCACCTCCCCAGTTACGGCAGAGTCTATGCGGCTGCTGACCCCTACCACCACACCATTGGCCCCGCAGCGACCTACAGCATTGGAACCATGGTAAGGAGGCCCAGGCCGGGCTGAGGCTGGGGCGGGCGGGCAGGCCCTTAGGGAAACGCCCCAGACCTCGGCCTGGTGCCTGGCAGGACAGGGGCCTGGATCTGAGCTGGGCAGGACTTGCACCTTGGGCTCCGTGGAGTCAGAGGGAGGCGGGCCCGCCCAGACAGGCAGCTGCCCAGTAACGTTGTCTGGGAGAACTTCTGGTGTGGCCCACTTTGCTGAGCCCTGTAACTAAAGTCTGAGCATCCTGGCCTTCCATTCCCTGGACTGGGAAAACCCAACAGAACCTCCTGGCAGGGGCTCCAAAGGCAGGCAGGGCCTCCACTTCCCCTCGTGTGGGTGCGTCCGTGCCGCGGTCCCTCTGTGTTGTCACCCCTTGCTGTACCTTTCCTCACATCACCCACGCCCCTGCTCCGTGACCCCTCCGTGGCTCCCAGCTGGGCCTGCAGGTCTCTCCTGGGGAGGCAGGGCCTCTGCCCTGGGCTTCGGCAGGGGGCGGAGGAGGCGGACTTCTGATGGGCCTACTGAGGCCCAGAGGTGCACGGGCCAGTGTGTCTGTGTGTGTGTGTATGTATGGCCAGCTCTTGACACATACAGCCCAGCTCACTCTGTACCCCAAAATCTGCTTCCAGTGAACACCTACCTTCCAGCCCCACCCCAACCCCCCAACCCCATGGGGAATTAATGTCGGTTTTTAACTAGCTTGGCATCCAGCATCAAAGATGAAAACGTTTTGGGCAGGGTAAAGAGGGAGGAGCTTCAGAGACAGTACGGATTTTTTTTTTTCATCTCCCTTGTTTTTGATTACTCCTTCCCAATTTTTGTTTTGTCTTTTTTTGATTTTTAACGAGCCTCAGACATCCCAAGCAGCCATGGGTCGCACGCCTCTGGGTGGGGGGGCTGGCCCAGGCCCACTCCCAGATGAAGGCCCCGAAACTGGCTTGCAGGCTCCTTGGCTTCAGAATCGCCAGGCCCTCTACGAAGCTGTTAGCTGAAAGCTTTTGTTAATTCACAGAGGGTTCCCTCCTATGTTTTCTTTTATTTTTATAAGATTCTCTTGGTTTCTCCCCCGTCCAACTTTTCTGCTCTGTCACTAGCCATTCCTTTCTCTGGGGAACCTGGTGGGTGGGGCAGGAGGTTCCTGTGTAGGGCTCTCTGGCTCAGGGGAGCCCCGGGGCATGGGAGAGACCTGTCCTCCCGGCTGGACGGAGGAGGCGCAGGGACCCCAGAAGGACCCTGGAGCTGGATGAGCAAACACAGTCCTTCCTGATAGAGCCAAGGCCCCAGGAAGCCTGACTAGAGGCCCCTCCCGCCTCCAGTGCCTGGAGGGGCTGAGACCTGCCCCCCACCCCCCGCAGCCCCGATGGGCAAGGAGGAGGCGGGGCTTCTGCGCCGACCTCCCCCAGATGACAGAAGATGGAGGAAGCAGGCAAGGAAGGGTCAGGCCTGAGCCAACAAAGTGCCCAAAAGACATCTCAGACCTTGTTAATCAGAAGCTCTGTGGCTGGTGACCCAGCACCTCTCTGACCCCAAGACCACCAGCCACATCGGAAATAGGCTCAGCGCCCCTCCGGCTGCCATAACAACCAGCGCCCCTTCTCCCCAAGGCAGAACGGAAGGGAGGGGGCAGAAGACGGGATTTAGCTGTTTCTCTTTTTGGTTTTCTTTTTTCTTTTTGCTTTCCCCCTCCCCTCCCGAAAGGCTGTACTGATTGGCTGTTTTTCATCTTTGATGTTGCAGGCTAGCCTCTGCCGAGGAGGGTACAGCCGCTTCACCCCCTACTAGCAAGAGGCCCAGCCCCTAACAGCATTCACTCTGACTGCCTAGTACACACCAAACCCAGCAGTCCAAAAGCAGGCACAGCCACTCCGAGGACAGTGCGCCCCTCCCGGTCAGCGACACGCGCCCTGGCCTCCGCGACTCTTTAAGTCCATAGGTTTTGCCTCCAGCCAGCTGGTCTCCCCCCACGATGGCGTGTGTGTCTTTGACCCTGGTCACCCCTGTATGTCTGAAACCTTGGTTCCTATTTTGACTCTGTTGATGTGGTGCCCCCCCCCCCCCCCCAGCCCTGAGCCATTTCAGGTATAGGATGCTCAGAGTGGGAGGGACTAGGCTACTAGAAGACCTCTTCTCAAGAAGTAGCTATAGAGCCCGAGA
>SJYT01037354.1:592033-640088 GCA_006410635.1 Cephalophus harveyi
ACCCCCCACCCCCAGGACTGCAGCCAGGCCCCAGGCTTCCTTTCTTACCATTCTGTATGCTTCCAAGGTGTGACCATTTAAATCAACCGTATTATTATTATTAAGATTATTAATAAAGATTTTTCTTCAAACCAGGACAACTCTTTTTGATTGGCCAGCCCCCTGGGCACAGAGGGGAGAGGGCACAGAGGACCAGGACAGGAAGCTTCTTTCTCCCAGGAAGCCAGATGGCCAGGGGGAGTCAGAAGACCCTTCTGGGAGAGATTCTAGCACCCCGTCCTCTCCTCCATCCCGCCTCTGGAGTCTGGAGGCAGGGCTCCTAGCCCGCGGGTAAGGTCTGTGAAGTTAGTGGCAGAGTCTAAGGCGGCAGCCCCAACCCACCAACCCACCAGCCCCGCAACTGGCCACCGTGCAGCAGCTGCTGCCCCTGATTCGGCCTGACCGCAGGCGGTCCCCAGCCTGCCTCCCGCCCCGGGATGAGAGAGGGCCAGCTGGGCGGTTGAGGCTGCTGCACTCGGGGCCAGCCATGGTCCCAAGGAACAGAGCTGCTTAAAGGTAAGCCCCCCGTGCGCCACCCCTGTGAGCCCCCAACCTTGGCCGGATGGGGCGGAGGAGAGTGGCCGCCACCCTCCATCACCCACCCCCGGGAGAGGAGGGCGAGCTGGGATGAGAAGCAGCAGAATTCAAACCAACAGCCTGTAAGCCATGGGCTGGGGGCTGCGATGGGGGGCAGACTCCAAACCCAACCACACTGCCCCTCCATGTCTCGCCAGGACCTGCGCTCTTCATTTTTCACAGCGCCAGATAATTTATTTCAGGGCGATTACACACACCAGAGGGGCATGGGCTTAAATGCCGACATATTAATTTTCCTGCATACGAGCCTTTACGTCGGTGGGACTGGGGACCGTGCTCTAGGGGAGCTGGGGCTGTGTGATCCCTCTGCAGGCCATGCTCTGCTAAACCCCCTTACCTCTAATTGCTTGCTCACCAGACTGTGAGAAAATAATTGCCACTATAAATTTTCCCTCCTTCTCTGCATAAAATATTCGGAAAACCAGCACTTAAAAAAGGAAGGGGGAGTGCTCCTGAAATCAGAGCGGCAGGGCATCACAGCTGTGCTGCCCACCTCCGGGTGCCTGGCTATGTTCCCCCCACCCCGAACCCCATCCCTGGGGACTGGGTGGCAGGGGCAGGTGGGAGCCCTCACCCCCAGTTCAAAATGGGGAGGCTCAAAACATTTCCAGGAAGTCAAGGGAGCGGTTCCCCAACCCCGACAGTCCTGGGAAAACCAGGGGCGCTGGGAGGCCTATTCAGGGTCAGACACTGGAGGTGTCTTCCTGGCCCGCCGGAGCCATCGTCCCCCTCCCAAACAAACCTCTTCCCACCCTGGGACTGAGCTGGACCACACGTGTGGGGCATGAAGAGTTAAATGTTCCCAGTTAGGAAAGACCTGGAACCTGAGTTCCTGCCTGGGGCTGTGAAAGGGGCACGTGGGCACCTGGGAAGCAGGGCACATTGAGACAGAGGCCGTTGTCCGCCAAGGAGACTCCTGTGTCCTGTGTGTGAAGGCTCAGTGGCTAAGTCCGAGTGTCTGACTCTTCAGCGACCCCGTGGACCGTAGCCCCCGCCCGTCCTCCTGTCTGGGATTTCTCAGGCCAAGGGTACTGGAGTGGGTTGCCACTTCTTTCTCCAGGGGATCTTCCTGACCCAGGGGTCAAACCCACGTGCCCTGTGTCTCCTGCTTGGCAGGTGATTCTTTACCACTGAGCCACTCTGTCCTCTCCCAGTCGAGGGCCAGGGCGGATGCAACGTGGCTGCACTGCCGCCTGGCGGCCTCTCCCTTCCCTGCAGCATAAATCAAGTCTGCTGACCCCGAGCTGGCATAGGAGGCCCACCCTCCTAGCTGGGAGGTCACCCGAGTGTCCTGGCCCTTGGTATCATCCACATCTCGTAGCACAGAGAGGAGGACAAGGGGAACAGGGAAGTAACACCCCCATCGCTGGCCTGTGGGGCCTGGAGGTGAGAGACCCCCAAGAACGAGGGGCCAACGGCCTTCATCAGAGGGCCACAGCAGAGCCCACTTGGGCCTGGAGAGGGGAGGGGAGCAGGGTTTCCTGAGGCTGCAGGGCCGAGATCCCTCCCAGGAAGCCACCGCGGCAGCCCACGTGTCAAAGGGGAGCTGTGTGGCAGGAGGAGGTGTCTCTGGCTCACTGACCCCCGCCTCGTCCCTATGCAGAACCACTAGGCAGCCTCATCTTGGGCAGAGGACGGAGGGAGGGGCTGCAGAGAGACAGAGGCAGGAGGGACTGCAGTGGAGAGAGCCGCGGCCCACGCACCCGTGATGCTCCGGGCTAACACCTGCTCAAGGGACCGGCTGACCAGGAGGGTGTGGAGGCAGGAGGCGACCCGGAGCCCCCACACAGGGCTGGGGGCTGCTGGGTGCAGCCCAAAGGGCCTGCCTGGGTGCTGCCCGGCCACCTACTGCCCAAGCTCACTAGCTTCCACCTACAACCCAGAAGAGACGAAGCAGGACTCAAGGCCAGAGGGGACGTTCCAGAAGTGGCTCTGGCTCTGGAGAACAGGAAGCCAGGGAAGCCAGGTCACCAGGTGGTGTGGCCCACGTGCCCGCCCGGCTGGGGACTGGTGTGACCTGGCACAGCCTGGCCGGGGACTCCCATTGCTGGGGTAGAAGGCACCCCGGGGACCCCCTCCCAGCACCGGCAGGGGCTGCTGTTCCTGTGCTACCACCCCCCAGTCCCAGCTCTGCACCCCCGTCACGGCCCCTCTATCTTATTCCCACTCTAGGAAGCGTCGCAGGGCCCTGCTCGGAGGCCTCCCGCCACAGTGAAGCTCGTTCCTAATTGTTCCAACTACAGAAATAAAAGGTCACCGTTGTCAGCATACGTGTCTCTCAGCCTATTAGGCAATACTCTTTATGGAATTTTCTAGGCTAAATGTTCCCAAATCTTTTCACTTGTACCTGGTATAGTATACTACTGAGAGAGATGAGACCAAGAGTGGGGGGGGTGTCCATTCACCCCTGGAAATTACCAACTCAGCAAACCGACTTCTCAGCTTTCCTATTGCAATGCCAAGAATGAAGAGCCACAGACATCTCACCCACGGTCTTCTCGCCCAGCCCTCAGGATCCGGGTCTTCCCTGAACACTTGTGTGAGGCCTCTGAGCAGAAGAAGCCTTTAGCCTTCAGATAGGAGACTCTCCTTTAATGTCCGCTCACGTGCGGGGCATGGAGTAGAGCATGGTTGCCCTGCCCCACTCGGCCCGAGGCACCGGGAACCCCTCTTTGGGGACAGGCTCCACCAGGAACTCCACGCGGCCATCCTGGCCAGGCTCCACGGCTGCCACTGCTAGGCCCACTATCCGATACCGGTTGACAAAAGCCAGGCCCAGCAGCCTGGGCCTCCCCGGCTCCGAAGGCCCGCTGCTGGGGGAGCCACCTTCAGATCCTCGGCAGCAGTGGATCCGGAAGCACCGGATGCGGGGAAGGAGGTAGGCCCAGTGGAGAGTACAGCTGAGCCGCAGCCCGGCGGGGCCGCCCTCCCACTGGGGGGCAGCCGGCTGCCAGCGCACATGCGAGACCGTCACGGCCTGCACCTGGGGGAGCGGGGTCAGCAGGCTGTTGGCATCCACCACCTGGCAGAAGAGACAAGGCTAAGCTCAGCCCAGGAGCCTAGAGAAGGTTGGGGGGGCGCCCGGCCCTACACGGTCCCAGCCCTGGCACCCCTGCCCCAGCTCCCCTCTGAGCCAGAGGAGGGGGCAGGTGGGTGTCCGGCCTCATCCGCAAGGGGCACAGATGCCCAGGCCAAGCTCCAGCCAGGTCCCTGCGATGCCTCACCTGGAGCTCTCCAAGGCGACAGATGAAGTTCTCCTCCTTCTGGCTGCCCGGAGGCCGGGAGAAACTAACGAAGAGGTCCTGTAGGAGGCAGCCCCGCAGATTCACTTCGTAGCAGCTGGGAGAGACAGAGACCAGTCATAAGGGGCCTCAGCCCGGCACCTGCAGGCTGGCTGCTCACAGAAGCCTGGAGCCACAGGGAGGTCCAGCCCAGAGTGGACCCTGTGATCCGTGGGAAACCTGGACCTAAGCCATGACCATGATCATGACCTTCCCCAGCAAGCCTCCTGGGCTTGTGTCATTGAGCTGCCTGAAACCTGGGAGGACTGGCCCGTGGCCCCTACATCCCTGCAATCCTGCGGTTTCTCAGTGGAGGGCCCCTCACTCTCCAATCCCCACCATGGCGTGGCCATCCTCTGCTGAGGACTCAACAGGAAAAGGTGGGGACTCACCGCTGGACCCAGCCCCCGCTGAGCTGCTGGCCGCAGCGGCCCACCCATTTGGCCAGCTTGGTTGGGGGCACCCGGAGGGGTCGGGGACTGCGCCTTGAGCTCGTTTCTGCTGGAGGAAGAGACACAGAACTTTAACAAGGGGAGTCCAAAGGAAACTGCACTGGGAGGTGTCACTGAACAGGGAGCCGGGGCCCCCCAAGACACCCTGGTAGCCCCAGGTACTCAGCCCAACGGACTGAGGTCTTGGGGAACGGAGAACAGGGAGGAGAGGAGGGAAGCTCGGGGATGGATGCCCAGGACTGGCCCCAGGACATCCTCCCACTGGGGGCACTGCTGGCAGGAAAGCTGCCGTGGGCCCACACGTCCAAGCCCACGCCACAGGGCCGCCGCGGCCCAGAGGCTCCCAGCCAGAGGCGGACCCCCCCGTCCAGGCCCGGCTCAGAGTGGCACCTGGACCCCAGCTGCCCCCACACCCCCAGCCTCCTCCTCCCTGAGACACCCCCTGAGAAGGGAGAAGCCTGTAAGGAAGGGAGGCGCCAACCACGTCCACTCACCGCTCAGCACCGAGATGCCTCCCACGTGACAGCTGCCCGCGTCCCCTGTGCTGAGCTCCAAAGCCACCCCCACAGCCGAAGTCCCTTCCAGCTTGTATACCAGGGACAGGAAGATCTTGGGTGGCACTGGGACCTGCAGGGAGAATAACCTGGAGGAGAAAGGTCCAGCGATGAGAGGCTGCGGGGAGACAGCTGGAAAGCGGGCGCTGCTCCAGGTCCTGGCTGCCAACTTCTCTCTCCAGGACGGGGAGGAGGGCAGGCAGCTAGGCAGAAGAGGCACGCAACAGCATGCAGGCAGCTGATGCTACTCTCCTGGACGCTCGGAGCAGCAAAAACGGTAAACTGGATGTTGTGTGTCCTTCACACAGTAAGGCAAAACCCCAGTTTGTCCTCCTTCTGGCCTCTGCTGCCCACCTGCCCAGTTTTAGCAACTGACAAGGATGACGGGGGCAGCTGACGGGCCCCAGGTCCCGGCCCCCCTCACTCACCTACCTCACAGCCACGTTTCCAACCTCGGGCGGAATCAGCCCCCGGATGAGCAGAGAGCTGCCCCCATTCCAGGCGTCCTCCAGGCAGCAGTGCGTCTTCACCCAGCCCCGCCCGTCCCCTTCCAGCCTGTGCTCTCCAAACAGGGGCTGGATCTCCTGGGCACTCGGGTGGTACCAGGGCCCCACGGCCTCCTCCTGAAGGGTGAGGCAGAGGTGGAGGGGCGCTGGGGGCGGATGGAGCTATCACACCCAACGCCCCTCCCACCAGTTCCAGGGGAGGCCCAAAGGCCCGAGAGAAGGCAGCCCCTTCACCCAGAAGCAGCCACATCCAGGAAGCCCCTGGCCCCGGCCACCCAGCGCAGGACCCACACACCTGGCCATAGCAGACTCTTCGAGTCCCCATGCCCAGGCAGAAGGAAGTGACAAAGGGCAAGGAGCAGATGCTGTGTGTGGGCAAGTAGCGTTCCAGCAAACTCCAGAACCTACGGAGAAAGGCATGGAGGCGCAGCTCCCCAGGAGGGCACTGCAGCGCCCCGAACTCGCTCTCATGACCCTAAGCTTTCCTGCACCCCTTCTCAAGTGACCTCAGCCTCCGCCGAGCGTCTGTTCGAAGTGGTCCCTTGGGGTCCCCAGCTTTCATCCTTCCTGCGTAACTGGTCTCAAGGACCCCCAGGAGCAGCCAGGGCAGCTGAGCCCCGTGCCTTGTCTTAACCCCCACCCCTCAACCGAGCATGGCCAGAATCTGGGGAAATCACCTGAGGCCCTCCCTACCACTGGCCACACCCAGGCCGTGGGATGCCCAGGACTCACTTGTCCTGGTTCTGGAAGAAATCCCCCTTCTCCAAACACTCGTACACCCAGCCAGGCGCAAACAGGGCCGCCGAGAACCCATGCTTCCGAATCAGCTCCAGCGACTGGGGAGATAGGAGTCAGGGAGATGCCCCCGTGCCAACAGCCAGAGTCCACGCACAGGATGAGGGGCTTAGGGAAGGGGCACCCTCCGGGGCTTTAGGGTTCATCCCTGAAGTTCCGCAGATGCCCAGAAGAGGGCGCGAGGCGGCGGGGAGGCGCGGAGGGAAAAATCCGAGGGGCAGGGGTCTGTACGCGGGGCGCCCACAGGAGACACGTCTCGCTCACTACACTTCGCGTTCTATTATCAGACTCACAGGGGGGCGGAGAGAATCTTCAGTTATTGGATTAATTTATTCACTTAAAAGCTTAATTAATGAGTTGAGAACGTCCCCGCGGCACCTGGGAAGGGCAGGATTGACAGCCTGGGGACGGGCTGATTCCCTATTTATCCCACACCAGGTGCGGCGGCCCCCCCGCGGCCCCGCTTCCTCTTTTCTCACTTCCGACAAGACTTCCCTTGCCAGAAAAACCTCACTAGTTAATCAAACCAGCAGTTCCCAAAACTGTGGGTGTGTGAACTCAGTCCTTCGCCCTGAGCTAAGCAAACACCAAAATATGCTCCCTGGCTTCGGGCCCCATCCCAGCTCCGCATCCACGTGATGCGCTAAAAGGCCAGCTCAGGGCCCCGCAAAGCACGAGTCCAGAAGGACGAACAGCTATCTGTGAGACCCGTGGTCGGAACAGGTGCTTTATCCATTAGCATCTACGGAAAAAACGTACTATCTGAAGAGAGGGGCTGAAGTTAGGATTTTAGGGCACAGCCTGTTCTCGGGGCCTCGGTGTCCCCACTTGGGGGAGGATCCTTGCTGCCTCTCTTTCCCGTGAGATGCAGGTGGGAATGAGGGGTCCACAGGAACACGAGGCACCCAGGCCACAGCCACCACCTCCCCGGCCTCAAAGGCCACCACCCACCTTGTCCGTGTCGAACCGGCCCCCGACGACATTCCCGCGGGCGAACACGTCCACACCCACGTACACATCGGCCAGGCGCTCCCCGGCCTGCCCCAGCATCCGCTCCAGATGCTCCTCCCGCCAGTTATAGTTGGTGAAGAAACCGTCGCAGGAATCGAAGAAGACTCTGGGGGGCGACACGGGTGGGCCGTGAAGCCCAGGCCTTCTCCCCTCAAGCACCTGCGTCCGCTGGGCCCACGGACTGCACGCTGCCGGCCTCTGGGACCCAGCGGAGTCTGCTTCCGAAGAGCCCGCACCTAGACCACAATCTGCGGCCCGTAACCCTGGGCGCAGGCAGGCCGACAAGGCGTTAATTCTGTCTGCTGGTGGCCAGGGAACCGAACACCTCTGCCGCCTCCCTTGCTTTCCCCCAGGGGAGCTGTGTAGGTGACACCTCCGGAAGGCAGAGGGAGCTCCCGGCCCTGCCCAGGGGCCCAGGCCGCCCGCCTGCAGGCTCACCTGTTCTGCTCGTTGAGCTCGTCCTGCCATTTGAGCTGCCCGCTGCTCACCACGCTGTCGTACCAGAGCACCAGGCCCCCGGGAACCTGCTGATGCAGCTGAGAGGTCAGGTACCGGAGGAAGTGGGGCACGTTCCCCACGGCGGCCAGCTGGAGAGGGGTGGAGACAGACCCTCGTGAGGCCCAGAGAGGCCTGTCGTGAGGAGCGCCCTGGTCCTGGACAGACAGGACAGTTAACCCCAGGGGCAAGCAGGTCCTGGTCCTGGAAGCCCCTCGGCCCCACAGCTGCCGAGCAGAGGGTGCAGCCAGAGGTCCGACTTTCCTTTCTTTCTGAAGCAGGAAGGACATGGACTCCACAATCAAGAGAAGATAAAACCCAATGAAAAGGGAGGGCACCATGAAGAGGAAGTCGCACACGCAGCCCAAGCAAAGCAGAGACAGAGGAGGAAGACAGGGCCGCCTTGAAGGAACCAGAGAAGCAAAGCTAAGCCAGGCAAGGCTCCTGGACATCACGCTGGAGAATGTCCATCTCCCTGTGAAGAGGCAGAGGGGCTGGAGGCCTGAGCCAGCTCTAGCTGGGACGCAGGAAGCACTGCGGTAGCAGAGACCCGGCCTGGTGAGGCTGAGGAGCATGGCGGAGGGTCCCCGTGGGGCACAGGGGCAGGCGGGCCAGGCACCAGGGGCAGGCGTGCTCACACTCAGAGAGTTCTCAATGTTGATCAGCCAGCCGTCAAATCGGAAAAACTGGGCGATCAGGACCAGCTGATTGGCCACCGCCCGGTAAGAGCGCTCGTCCCCAGCCAGGAAGGCCTCACAGAGTCGCTCCCCATCTTTCCATTCAGTGATGAAAGTCCCTGTGGGGCAGGAGAGAAAGGAGGTCGGGCCAGGGGATCATTTCCCCTTTGACCCAGCAGTTCCCAGGGTGTGGCTCATGCAACAACAGCATCACTGTCACCTGCAAAAAAATTGTTAGCATTCCAAATTCTCAGTGTCCCCAGATATCAGATGAACCAGACACCCTGGGGGCAGGGCCCCAAAATCAGCGTTAGACAATAAATTATTCAGATGCAAGGAAAAGCTTGAGAAGCACTCCCCTCCCCCAGGGGTGGACCACCTACCTCCTACATCCTGCCCCCAATTCTTCTTGCAAAAACAGTTTTACTGGATCACAGTCAAGTCCATTTGTTTGTTTATTGTCTGTGGGAGCTGTTGCCTCTCTGGCAGCCCCAGTACGTGACTCAGTGGCCTGGAAAGCTGAGGATATTTCCTTTTTCCAGAACAAGTTTGGCTTCTTCTGTCCTAACTCATCAAGGCAGGTAAGGAGGTCTACCCTACCAAAAGCACCCCAAGCCCAAGCCCTTTTATCTCTGGGGCCCCAGGCAGGTGTGCCAACAAGTCTGGTTGGGTTGGAGGCGGGCCCTTGGCTCTTACCCAGTACACAGACCCCATGCCTGTGAGCAGCGTTGGTCCAGCCTACTGGAGGGATGGTGACCACGTGATGGCTGAAGTACACAAAGATGTCAATGTACTGCCAGTGGTAAAAGGAGTAGGGAGTCTGTGTGGCTGAGCCTTGAATGAACCTGGGTGAAGAAAGAGAACAAAATCAGGACCCAGAAACAGACGAGGACGTGGCGACCCCAAGGTGAAAAGAGAGGGCGACACGAGTGAAGATTCCCCTTAGTTCCATCTAGTTGATGCTAAAGGTTGTTGTGAGCTAGGCCCTGCCTAGTGACTGGGCTCAGAAGCAGCACCAGGTCACAGCCCGGACGTCAGGAGGGTTAGTGTTGCTCTTTTTTTTTTGCTGCGTCGGGTCTTAGTTGCATCAGGTGGGATCCTTGGGCTCTCTAGTTGCAGGGTGAGCCCCAGAGCACATGGGCTCAGTAGTTGTGACATGTGGGCTTAGCTGCCCCACAACATGTGGGATCTTAATTCCCCGACCAGGGGTCGAACCCGCACCCTCTGCATTGGAAGGCAGATTCTTAACCACTAGACCACCAGGGAAGTCCTGAGAGGGTTAGTCTTAAGGGAAGCCTTTTCACCAGGCCCAACAGGCACCTGCTATCGGATCCGAAAGAGTGAGCGTGTTTAGCCTCAATGAACAGACAGACAGAACACAAGGAAAGAGACCTGGAGGAGCTCACGCAGACCTCCAAGCGGCCGGGGCCCTGCTCTATTCCAACATCTGCAGTTCCCTAGAACACAGCCGGCTTGCAGGTTCGGTTGGGGTTGACAACCACATGAGCGGCTTCATCACCCGCTTCTGTAACTTGATGGCCAGCTCTGACTCAAGGCTTCCCATCAATTATGACGTCCAAGCTTGTTTTATGGATACTTAAAGATCTCTAATGGTTTCCCCAGTGACTCAGTGGTCAAGAATCCACCTGCCAATCCAGGAGACCTGGGTTCATGGCAACCCACTCCAGTATTTTTGCCTGGGAAATCCCGTGGACAGAGGAGCCTAAGGGGCTACAGTTTATGGGGTCGCAAAGAGTCAGACACAACCTAGCGACTAAACAACAAGATCTCTAAGCTGACCCTGCAGGATCTTGGGAAGAAATGCCCCCAGCTGGGGTGGGGTGGGGGAGGGAGGGGAATGATTCCAGAACCAGCGGGCCAAGATGGAACAGAACGGAGGAGGGTGAAGGGAGGAAGTCAGCAGAAGAACCAAGTTACTGGGCCAGGTGGTCTGAAGAAGGTCCCTGCAACGGTGCTTTCTCCAGCCTCCTTGACTTCAGGCGCAGGCAGTCCACAGAATCAGACAGTGTCAGGGCTGAAGGAGGCATAAGCTATCCCCTAGCCCATCCTCCTCTTCTTACAGATGAAAGGCTGAAGCCTAAGTTCCTCTCCCAGTAGGTGGCAAGGTGGGCTGGCTGACTCCTGACTCCATGTGCAGTGCTCCTTCCACCACCGGGCACAGCCCCCCCTCCATCCCGTCACACCAGGCCATGCGCTCGCAATGCCCTCACTTGTCGTCCAGGTACCCGCCCATCATGTCGTGGCACATCAAAGTTCGGGGCCTCTGGCTGCTCAGAGGGGGCTGCCGACACTCAGGGGGCCCCGAGGCCACATTAAAGCCATCCTCCGCATCGGGTGTCCACGCCAAGAGTTCCTCCAGGGAAGACAAGTAAAAGCTGATGGGTCTTGTGGTGTCCTTGTCATAATATCTAACTGATCAGAGGAGGGAAACAGTGAGGAATCAGTGGAAATTATGGAATTCATAATAGAGAACTTAAAATGGGGAAGGGGCAGCCCTGCCCAGAAGCCCCCGAGTGAACACGGACACAGTGTTCAGAGCCTCGGTCCTTCTCACCTGGCAAAGGGTCTGGGGTAAAACTGACCACTTCTCGAAAGACTGCTTCTTCTTGATCCTCTTCAATTCTAAGCAAAGAAGGAGTTGAATTGTTTTTTTGTTTTTAAATAAAAGGGTAAAGAAAAAGAACCTGTAGAAGCAAAGGGACCAGACCCCATGAAGACGTGCAGGAGGAGACGTCCTCTGGTTTACATTTTTTAATGCAAACTATGGAAACGTGCCTTCGCCCATTCTGTTCCCTCACCCTAGAACACCCTTCTCTCCAGTCTCCACCTACGGAAGTCCTCCACCTCCTCAAACAGCAGTTCAGATGTCCCACGACAGGCACGCTCCCTGTCCTCCCCAGCATGGACACTAATAATCCTAATTACACCCACTGGTCTGCACTGAGCAATTAAAATCTCTCTGCAGACCCAAGGCCAGGGGAGGGAGCATGGTCAACCCATTTCTTAGATGAGGATGTCGGAGCTTCTAGTCAGGGCGCCAGGATTCCCAGACGCGCCCGCTGCTGGGGTCGCACCAGGCTCCAAGACTCTGTCCGCGCCTGCTGCTGTGCGGGGCGGGCGGGACGATGGACAGAACCCGCCGCGAGCAGTGAGCGTGGGGCCCGGAGATCGCCGTCCTGCGCCCAGGGCCTCCCTTGGCCAAGGCCAGGCGCCCAACGACTCCGGCCCACTGCCCGGCCGCCGGATCGATCAGCAGAATTCTCCCGCCGACCTCTTACCCACCTCCTCCGGGTCAGCCGCCCTGCCGGCCGCTGATCCCGCTGCTTCTCCAGGGTCGTGGGCGCCCGCATGCGCCGCTCCTGCCGCCGCGCCGCCGTCCGGGTCCTTGTCCCTGCCGCTTCCATGACGTTGCCCTGCCCGCGCCACCCGCCGATCACCGGCCAATCGCAGGCCGAGACCCGCCACCGCCACCGCCCGCCGGCCAATGAGGACTTCTCTGCGCGACTGCCCCGCCCCTACTAGGCTCGGGCTGGACACCCGGCTCGCTCTGTGGGCTGGCGCACCTGCCGCCCGGCCTTTGTAGAGGAGGAAGGCCTGGGGGCGGGGCCTGGGGCGGGGCTGATGCGGTGGGCGTGGGGATGGGCGGGGTTTTAGCCCAGGGCTCGGGACAACCCCTTTGTGCGAGTTCTTTTTCAGGTGAGCAATCTCCTGAAGATCACAAAGTCAGTAAACTGTGAAAGTGATATCTGAACTCAGTTTGCTTAACCCCTGTTTCAAAGATAATTTTCTGGGAAAAGTGAAATCATAATTCTCATTCAAGTATAAATATGGACAAGTGTTAAAGGCTGTCCTACTCGTTATTCAGACAGGTGTTATAACCAGTGCAAAAGCGAATCAAAAAAGAGATCGTGTATAGATCAGGAATATTGAAATGAGTACGTAAATAGAGGCATAAAGAATTTTTCCGCTGGGTGGGTGGGGGGTGAGTGAGATCACTGAGCCTCTGGACAAGACAATTTACACGTAAAAAGATGACAAAAAATAAAACTAAAATCAGATGAAGAGGTACAAACTACTACTGTTGTAGCCACGCGTTCCGGGAAACAAACTCCCCCAGAAGGACAATGACAATGCAGATAGCGGAGTGCAGGTTACCACACCGGCGGCCCAAGGCAGAGCCTCCTCTTAGCCAAGGACCCTGGCCAGGTTTTCTGAAAACCTTATATACCCTAAGTGTACGTGCCCAAACCCACCTCCCCAAATTCCCTGAAACTAGTCTGAACAAGGGAAAAGAAAGATACAATCAAAGTTAACCCATTATTCACATGCCTTAAGCCTAGGTAGTTAACAGTGGACAATTATCAATAGGCCTGTGGTCATACCCCAATAAGCATAATAGAATGTATGATTCTATTTGGTTACACAGATAATTAGGGTTTTCTTTTAGGCAATAGAGAGTCTAGGTACGAGCCCTGGGGCTCTTCCTTCCAGGGGGCCTGGTTTTCCAGTTGGTATGTCATTTCCATAGATACTGGGCATAGAGCTCAAAGTCCACAGTCTGGCCCAAGATGGAGTCCTGCTTTCAACATGGAGCCTGTTCTGTCTGTTTCCTCCTTCACTAGGCATAAAATAAATAAGCTACAAGGATATATTGTACAACACAGGGAATATAGCCAGTATTTTATCATAACTATAAATGGAGTATAATCTTTAAAAATCGTGTATCACTATGCTGTACGGAAACTTATTTTGTACATCAACTATGCCTCCATATTTTTATACCTCAATTAAAAGAAAAGCTAGAATGAGATAACAGCAGGATATGCAGCATGTAGAGAATGCATAGTTTCCATTGAAGCACAAATTTTTTTCTGCACCCCCAAATCTGCAAGGCCCCGAAAAGCACACAGGGCCAGGAGGTATCTCAGAGATAGCACTTCCCCAGAATCTTAGGCACAGAGGGGCCCCCAGAGTGTGGAGTGTGAGGAGAAGGGCCTGGACCCAAGGCTAGGCCCCACAGGACTGAGTGTGGGCCCGTCTGAAGCTCTGCTCAACCAGCTCCCAACATCCATTTGTGCTGCTTGGGAATGGCCTGCTGCGCAAGCCAAGCTGAGTGGGCCCCTTTTTTACGGCTGCAGACTTTGAACTTTATGAGGCCCCAAGCGTCCATAAACCCATAGAGTGGGGAAGATGACTCAGCTGTGAAATATGGATCCTGGCTGTGCCTTGGGGAAAGATGGGGCCCTGGAGAGCAGGCGACAGTGATCCCAGGGAGGACCGGGACTGCAGCACCCTGGGAAGTCTGCTTTGACCCCGGGGCGCGGGCCGGGGGTGGGGGGTGGGGCGGTTGCAGGGTCTCGATTCCCTTCTGGCTGTGCTCAAGTGAGCACAGAAGATGTGGGGTCTGTATTTAGTCTGCATTTAAACCACTTACCTGCAGCTTAGTGGTGAAAATAAATAAATTTTCATCCTCTGAACTAAAAGTTCTTAGAGATTCTTTAGGGTAATTGTCAGTCTCTGGGGAAAAAATATATTCAGACCTCCCTTCTCTGCTCCTCTCAGCAGTATTGGCCTCTGGTCTCGGGGTCAGGGAACTTCAAGTCGCCCTGCACACCCTCCGCAGGGCCAGGAAGAGCCGGTTTGCAGCCTCTGCATCGGCCCCTGCTGCGCTGCAGGGCCCTGTGGTTTCTGGTCTCAATGTCCTTCTCCTGGATCAGGATGAGCCTGGAGGTCCCCACATTTGCCTTAAGCTCACGTTGGTCCCCCTGAGGCTCCCGACCCTCCAAAGCCTGGATTGGCCACCTAAAATCCTTACCCTGTAGAGTTTCCAGATAAAGTACGGGATGCCCAATTAAACATGAACGCAGATAAACAAAGAATGGAAATGGGACATGACTATACTAAGCGATTATTTCTCATTTATCAGAAATGCAAAGTGAACTTGATGCTGAGTTGCTAAATCTGGCAGCCCCATCTGTGAATTTTCACTGCAGCCTTGCCCTGCCATGGGGGCCCCTGCTGACGCGTCCTGGCTCTGTCCACCTTCCTGGCTCTGCCAGCACAGGAAGCCAGGATGGCTCAGGGACCTGAGCCTGGAGGCCTCTCTGCCTGCCCGATGCCTGTCAGGTGCCACTGGCATAGTGCTGCGCGGGCCTCGTGTTTCCTGCACTGGCTGCCACATCTGACCCTCAGCTGGACCTGGAGGAGACCTGGGCTCACATCTGCCTGCTTTTCCTTCCTCCACAGTCTCTCTTCTGGCCTTCACAACATGGCTGGGCCAGAAACTAGAACCAGATGAGTGGACATCACCTGATCCACAGGCTTGGTTATTCATAAGCTAAAGGCAACAGCTAATTGTCCCCAGTATCCCTTCCACCCCCTTAGGGAGAAAAGCCCCCCTCTTAGCTGACTGCTGGCTGCCTGGATGAAGACAGCATCTCCAGCAGGCCTGACAGTTTAGAAGGGCCTGGTGAGCATGTCCTGTTTTCTGGATAAGAATGGAAGTCACACTTGCAATTCTGGCTGTGCCTGCAAAACAAAGGAACACCCCCCACCCACTCCCCCCCACACACACGCACTTTTTCTTCCCTGCTTCCTGCTGCTGGCCAGATGGGTGTGAGATGTGATGGGAGGAACTGCAGCAGCCCTCTGGGACTGTAAGACAGAAGGCACATGGAGAGGGCCCAGAGCAACCAGAGAGAAGGGGCTTGACTTTCCCGATGGCACAGACCACAAAATTGCCCTGGAATGCTGGTGTTTGGATTCCTATGTAAGGAAAATAGACTTCTGTCTGATTTAAGCCAATACTATTTTGGTATTTTTTATAGTAGCTGAATCTAACTACAACAGAGGGAGAACACAGGAGTTTAGAAAAATTTCTCAAAATAATAGCCTGCCTTACAAGGCTGTCACTGTTTTTTGCAAGATCTTGTTAGCTTATTCTTTTTGTGTTCCTTCTGCAATAAATCCCACTTTCCCTTCATTCAGAGAGCTGCCTCAGACCAGCTGGGGTGGGAGCAAAAATCACATTAAAGACTCCTAAACTATAGCTCTGTGTGGCCAGGCCTCCCGTGGAGGCTGTTCTCTTGTTCTCTGTACATCCACTGCTTGACCAATGCCTGCTTCACCTACATCCTACTCAACTGACTGACCTTTCTACATATTTTCCCCTCTGGCCTGAGCTAGATTATTCTAGACCAGACAGCTTATCTAAGGGACAGTGAGGCGCATGCCCCTCTGCTGGTTTCCCCGGTTACTAATGAGTCCATTGATGTCAAATCCCTGTGACTGGGAACCTCCTCCTCCCCCTCCCCCCGGGAAGTGAAGGTGCATCCAGGTCCTACCAGCCATCAGCTGCACACATAACATGCGGTGTGCTCCAGGACCTTCCTTCCAACATGGAAGCTCCTCTATCCATTAAACCACTGATGTGTCTGTTGCTGACTCTGGGTTCTTTTTCTGGTCTTGAAGCTAGGTCTGCCCAGGGTTTGCAGGCCTGTGTGGTGCAGCCCAGGACTCTCACTCCCTTTTACAGAATTCTCCCAGGTGCTCAGCAAAGGCCAAGGAATGAAAGGATGCTGGGCCTGGCCTCACTTTTACACCCACTTGAGTCTGTGCCCAGGCACCTGCTTGAAAGTCCTGCATGATGAATATCAAGCCCCTTCTGGTTCATGTCTGCCTGTGCGCCTCACAGATGCCTATCTGTGAACACACACTCCGCAACAATCATAGCAAGCCTGGGGCACCTGCCTTTGCTGTGTCCCTGTATTATTATACTTGCACAATGGTTACATTCATTTTCTCTTTTCAAAAATTTCAAGCCCTGCAGATAGAATTAATGTTCCCTTTAATCCACCTCCCTCTTGATTTCCTTGCCTCCCCTGTCCTACTGAGACCCCTTAACATTCCCCCCAGTTCTATCAGTTTGACCTGTATCCTCTCAGATGTCTTAAAATACTTTTTTACACCCCTATATGTATCTGGGGAGAAGGCAATGACACCCCACTTCAGTACTCTTGCCTGGAAAATCCCATGGACAGAGGAGCCTGGTGGGCTGCAGTCCACGGGGTCGCTGAGGGTCGGACACGGCTGAGCGACTTCACTTTCACTTTTCACTTTGATGCACCTGAGAAGGAAATGGCAACCCACTCCAGTGTTCTTGCCTGGAGAATCCCAGGGACGGGGTGGGGGTAGTCTGGTGGATAGTCCATGGGATCGCAGAGTCGGACACGATTAAAGTGACTTAGCAGCATATGTATCTGGAACTATATAACATCGTTTGCATTTTATAGAAATGGTATCAGTCACACACGTTATTCTATACCTTGCTTTTTTCACTCAGCAATAATTTTTAAATGAAGCCACGTTGAAGGGACTTCCCTGGTGGTCCAGTGGCTAAGACTCCATGCTCCCGCTGCAGGAAGCCTGAGTTGGAACCCTGGTCAGCGAACTAGACCCTGCAGGCCCCCCAGTGAAGATTGAGAATCCCACGTGCCACAACTAAGACCCAGCACAGCCAAATAAATAAATAAAATTTTAAAGCCACTTCGTTTTAAATAACTCTAATTTGTTTTGACTGTTTACTATGCTATCATTCTGACACATCAGTCTACTTAGCTATCTACCTACAGGTGGACATGTAAATAGTAAATATTTGCTTGCTATTATTTTTTAAATGTTAAAATGAACATCTTTGTGTAGACTGTTTTGGTCATACTTAACGTTTTTTTCCTTTTTCAGATAAAACAGGATTAGAGTTGCTAAGAGTAACAGCACGCACGTTTTCAGTTTTAAGTCACTAACAAACTACCAGCCGACATCCTCCGCAGCATGGGGTAAATACAGGTTACTCCACAACCTCTCAAATACTGATATTATCGAACTCAAAGGTTTTTGCTCCCCTGGTGGGTGCCCATAGGGGTCTGGCTGTTGTGTTAAATTGAAGTTGCAGCTTTTCGTGTTGGTCAGCCATTTGGAAAAGAGTTTTCTTCCATGTCAATCCTGTTGGGGGGTCTTTGCCCATTTCTACTGTGTTGTCTTTTCTTTCTGATGTAAGAGTCACATATATGCTAAATACTAATGTTTTGCCTCTTACATACATAAATGGAGCAAATATATGTCTGTCTATTTTTACTACAGGTCTTTTAGATTCCTGTATGGTCAAGTTTACTACTACTGTCTTCTGCAGCTTTGCTCTTTTGGAGGGCTGTCCTGACTTTAAGGTCATGAAGATGCTTTCCTGCATTTTTAGTTAATAATCGTCAAGTTTAGTTCTTTGTTGTTTGTGTCTACAACTTTCAGATGCTTTTTGAGGATAGGCCTTTAATATTTCATCTTCCTGTCTGGTTATTGCCCATACAGATTTTCCTCTTTCTTCTAGGGCCAATTTTACCACAATAAGTGTTTTCTTATAAAAGTATGCACTTCGTTGAGGTTTTCAAAATGTAGGCGAGTAAGTCATTTCTAATCGTATTTTTTAAATCTCTTGATTATGCCCTGTCTTCAGTTCCGATGTTGCTTATTTCTGTCTCTTCCTTTTTGTCTTGATGCTATTTTTTTTTTCTGAAGGGATGTCTATTTTATTAGTGCTTTCAAAACACAAACTCTTCATTTTGTTCTAGTTTCTGTTTGTTTTCTATTTCACTCATCTCTGCTTTTATTCTCTTTCCTGTTATTTTCTTTGGATTTATTTTGTTGTTCTTTTTCTGGTTTCAAAAGTAGACTGTGTAGTTCACTTATTTTTAAATCTTTCTTGTTTTTCTCTGAATGCAGTTGAAGGAATACATTTCCCTCTGAGAATGACTCTCACTCACTGTCTCCCAGTTTTTGAGAGCAGCAGCTTTCACTTCCAGTAAGTTCTAGATGCCTTGTCACTTCTGTTAGTGCCCCCACTAACTCATCCAAAACAATCCTTAATTTTGCTGCGGTAGAATTAATCAGCCTTTTCTGTTATGATTAGTAGCTTTGCGTCTTTTTCAAAATGTATTTCAACCCTAAACTAGTGAGAATATGGAACACTCCACCCTCCATTACTTTCTAGAAGTTTTATTTTCTTGCCCTCCCCTTTCAGATCCACAGGCCATCCAGGTTTATTTTTGTTTATAATGTGGAGGGAGGAGGTCACGCTTTATTTTATTTCATTTCTTAATTGAAGTATAGTTGATGTACAGTATTGTGTTAGTTTCAGGTATACAGCAAAGTGATTCACTTATATATATATGAGTCTGAGTGAACTCCGGGAGTTGGTGATGGACAGGGAGGCCTGGCGTGCTGCAATTCATGGGGTCACAAAGAGTCGGACACGACTGAGCGACTGAACTGAACTGATACTTCCCTGCTGGTTCAGATGGTAAAGAATCTGTCTGCAATGCTAGAGACACAGATTTTCTAGCATTCATGGGTCAGGAAGATCCCCTGGAGGAGGGCATAGCAACCCACTCCAGTATTCTTGCCTGGAGAATTCCAGACGGAGGAACCTGGTGGGCTATAGTCCATGGGCTCACAAAGAGTAGAACGCAACTGAGCGATTAACATGTTTAATTTTCATTTTATATATATAAATATTATTTTTCAGATCCTTTTCTGTTATAGGTTATAACAAGATATTAAATAGAGTTACCCGTGCTATACAGTAGGACATGGCTGTTGATCTATTTTGTATATACAGTTTATTTTTTCTATCACACAGAACCTCAGTCATTCATGATTTTTGGAAAGACTGTCCTTTTTTAATTGGATAATTTATTTTTGTTTATTTATTTGGCTGTCCCAGGTCTCAGTTGTGGCGTGCAGGCTCTTAATTGCCTATGGGGTCTGGTTCCCTGATCCTGAATCAAACCCAAGCCCTCTGCATCGGGAAGGTGGATTCATAGCCCTGGACCACCAGGGAAGTCCCTGCGGTGTGACTTCTGGGCCTAGGTCTCAGGAGGTCTTTCTCAGTGTTACTTCTGTACAGATACAACCTCTATTCTGTCCTTCCAGTCTTTTGTCTTTCCTTGCTGCTTACTGGATATTTTCTTCTGATTTATCTTCTAATTCACTGATGTTTCTCTTCAGCTCTATATAACATGCTGTCATACTCACCCACTGAATTCATCTCACTTGTTTTATTTTCCACTTCTAGAGTTTCTGTATGGCTTTTTCTTTTTCTCATTAGTTTCAGATTCTTTGCCACAATTCTCAGCCTTGTCTTTTATTTCCTCAAACATAGCGAGCATAGATATTTTCATCTGTGATTGCGATAAGTCCATGAATATTTCCCCCACATTGTTGTTGTTTAGTCCAACTCTTTTGCAATCCCATGTGCTGTAGCCAGCCAGGCTCCTCTGTCCAGGGGATCTCTCAGGCAAGAATACTAGAGTGGGTTGCACTTTCCTTCTTCGGGGGATCTTCCTGACCCAAGAATTGAACCCATGTCTCCTACTTGGCAGGTGGATTCTTCACCACTGAACCACCTGGGAAGCCCTTACCCCCATACGATAAGAATTTAATACATACTTATTGCATATTTTTCATAGGTAGGCTGTCAAACTGAGTGGACAACTTAGTGGACATCTCTATTGAACAGTTGGATCTCTATATTTAGGCAGGGATGTTTTCAAATTTATCTAGAGTGTGTGGAATTCTAATCTTACTTGTGAAACCCTCTAAGGTGGAAATTTCTTGTCCTTGCCTGGTCATCTACCTAAGGAGAAAAGGACTCCGCTCTCTTCTTCCCTAGGAGGAGCTGGTTACCAGAGCCAGTTGAGGTAAGGGCATTTGAGGTCACTATGCTTTTCCAGTCCTTACTCCAGCTGTGTAGGGACTTCAGAGAGAAAGGCATGGTCTTCAATTAACTGTTCCTTCTGGAATGCCTCCCTTGGCACCTGAGTCCGTCTCCTGTGCTTGCATGATCTCATCCATGAGTTGATTCCAAAATGTTTGTTCAATGATGCTCTTGGAGGAACTAACCCTGACACTCCCATCCCACCTCACTGGACCCTGGGCCCTAGCCCCAGGCTAAGTCAAGCCTAGAGTAATGTGAGTTTCTGCAGCTCAAAAGAGAAAGGCAAGGTATTCTGGTATGTGTATTGTTTATTTGTTTTTATGACTATATTAAAAATGTAATATATATACCATTCAATTCACCCGTTTAAAGTGTGCAATTCGTGTGTTTTTAGTACATTCATAGAGTTGCGCAGCCACAACTGCTATCAATGTTAGAACATTTTCATCACTCCAGAAAGAAATGTCATACTTGTCAGCAGTCATTCCCCATCCCCCCAGCCCCCGCCCCTGGAGACCTCTAACCTGCTTTCTGTCTCTATGGACTTGCCTGTTCTGGGAATTTCACATAAATGGGCCCATACAATATATAATCTTTCATGACTAGCTTATTTCACTCAGCATGATGTTTTTAAGGTTCATCCATGCTGTGGCCCATGTCAGTGCTTCATTTTTATGACTGAGTAATATTCCATTGTATGGATATGCTACATTTTATTTATCCATTCATCCGCTGATGAACATTTGGGTTGTTTCCACTTTTTTACTACAAAGTAATACTGAGCGACTTCCTTTTCACTTTTCCCTTTCTTGCATTGGAGAAGGAAATGGCAACCCACTCCAGTGTTCTTGCCTGGAGAATCCCAGGGACAGGGGAGCCTGGTGGGCTGCTGTCTATGGGGTCACACAGAGTCGGACACGACTGAAGTGACTTAGCAGTAGCAGTAGCAATACTGTTAAGGGAGAAGGCAATGGCAACCCACTCCAGTACTCTTGCCTGGAAAATCCCATGGACGGAGGAGCCTGGTAGGCTACAGTCCATGGGGTCGCTAAGAGTCGGACATGACTGAGCGACTTCACTTTGGCTTTTCACTTTCATGCATTGGAAAAGGAAATGGCAACCCACTCCAGTGTTCTGGCCTGGAGAATCCCAGGGACGGGGGAGCCTGGTGGGCTGCCGTCTATGGGGTCGCACAGAGTCGGACATGACTGAAGTGACTTAGTAGTAGTAGTAGTAGTAATACTGTTAAGAATATCCATCCACTTTTTGTGTGTAGATATATATTTTCATTTCTTTTGGGGAACTGCTGGGTTACCTGTAACTTTATGTTTGAGAAAGCACCTGACCATTTTCCAAAGCAGCTGCACCATTTTACATTCCTTCCGATGTACAAGAGCCACAGCTTCTCTATATTCTTGCCAACTTTTGTCATTTTGATTGCAACCATCCTACTGGTAAGAGACATCACTTTGCCAACAAAGATCCATATAGTCAAAGCTATGGTTTTTCCAGTTGTCATGTACAGATGTGAGAGCTGGACCATAAAAAAGGCTGAGCACCAAATAATTGATTTTTCAAATTGTAGTGAAGACTCTAGAGAGTCCCTTGGACAGCAAAGAGATCAAACCAGCCAGTCCTAAAGGAAATCAGCCCTGAATATTCATTAGAAGGACTGACGCTGAAGCTGATGCAGAGTCAGCTCACTGGAAAAGACCCTGATGCTGGGCAAGATCGAGGGCAGGAGGAGAAGGGGGGCAACAGAGGATAAAATGGTTGGATGACATCACTGACTCAATGGACACGAGTCTGAGCAAACTTCAGGAGATAGTGAAGGCCAGTTTAAGCCCAGCATGCTGCAGTCCATGGTGTCACGAAGAGTCAGCCATGACTTAGTGACTGAATAACAGTCCTGTGGGTTGTGAGGCTGTAACTCACTGTGGTTTTGACTTGCATTTTCCTGGTAATTAATGATGCTGAGCATCTTTTCGTGTGCTTACTGGTCATTTGTTTATCTTCTTTAGAGAAATGTTTACTGAGACCTCTTGCCCATTTTTAACTGGTCTTTTTATTACTGGGTTGCGAGAGTCCTTTATATGTTCTAGATATAAGTTCCTTATCAGATACACAGCTTCCAAATATTTTCTTCCATTTTGTGTTGTTTTTCACTTTCTTAACAGTGTCCTTTGATGCACAAAATTTTATTTTGTTTCATTTTACATTATTTTATTTGGCAGCACTGTGTGACATGCAGGATCCTAGTTCATGAACCAGTTCGAACCCATGCCCCCTGAAGTGGAAGCACAGAGTCTTAACCACTGGGCCACCAGGAAAATCCCTGATTCATACAATTTTAAATTTCGATGACATCCAATTTATCTATTTTTCTTTGGGCTTCTTGTGTTTCTGGTGTCATAGGTAGGAAAGTATTGCCTAATACAGGTCATGATGATTAACACCTAGGTTTGTTTTTTTTTCTCTAAGAATCTTTTAGTTCTTATATTTAGGTGACTGATCCATTTTGAGTTAATGTTTGTATACGGTGTGAGGTTGAGAGACAACTCTAATGTTTTGCATATGGAAGTATCTTGTTTTATTTAATATTTTCTGTAACCTGCTGCTTTTTTCATGATTTGGGCAAGAAAATCATTTTATTCCAGTCTTATTACTACGGCCCAATAAAACTAACTTGCCATCATGCCATTGTGTTCCCATAGTGAACCCCACTGAAAATTATCCTTGAGCACACACGCATGCGCACACACACACACACACTCTCTCTCTCTCTCTCTCTGTCTCTCCCTCTCTAAACCCCCATAGGATTGGGTGTGCCCTCCTCACTTCCCCCATCCCTGGCTACAAAGACTCCTGAAAGCCCTAACACAAGCAGTTCTTTCCTTTGGCTGAGTCATCAGCTGTTTCTAAGTCCTTTTGGGAAAACACTAATATTTTCATTGCAACTGAGTTTATCAGACCTTTTCCAGGGAAGGTTAGCCAATTTCTCAGTAGCCAGGGTCAAGACATGGGGAAAGGCACCCCTGCAAGGTAGACCACACGGGATGGGAGTCAGGCAAGGTTGGTAACTACGTGCCACGCATGCTGCTCTTCTGAGGAGGTGGCATCCATGTCGCCCTGCAGTTAAAGTCCTAGAAGAGTCCTCTAGAAGCAAGCACGTGTCTTGTCACCACGCCCCAGCACTTGGCACCTGGGCTAGCACAGAGCAGGAGCAGGAGATATATCTGGAGAGAGAACACGCAGGGTGGGAATGCCAACAGGAATGGACTGGAAGATTGGGTGTGGACGAGCTTAAAGAGTGAGGGACAGCCAAAGGGGATCGGGTGAGCTCCAGAGCAAAGCCTGCCTCCTCTCCCATATCGGCATGGCTGGCCGTGGATCAGGTATCACACGCTCCACGCGACTGTCCCTGGAGAGAGGGCGGGCAGCAGGCACCTGCCTCAAGCCGACTTGTTCTTTCCACTTGCACCTTTGGGAAATGCGCTCAGCCCCTGCTCCCAGCTGCATCCTCTGTCCGGTGGCCTCAGCTGTGTGGAGGTGGGGCCCACACTTTGTCCTTCAGGGAGCAAGATTGCAGTGTCCGCCTGCTCTGGTCTGGCCCCAGCCCAAGACTGAGTATGGTCACACAGGCCCGCTCCAGAGCCAGGCAAAGGGAGGACGGCAGCTGTTTGCCAGCCTGCCAGCACCAGCGGGACCAAGGCAGCTTCGGCACTGCCTGCTGGCAGCCTGATAAGGGCACTGGCCACTAACCCGGTTGGCAAGCAATGGAGAGAGGAAAAGACACGTCTGCTCTTCACCGCTCAGGCATGAAAGGTGCTGTCAGTGGGTGTATGCAAGCCTGCAAGCTGCTGTCTAGGTTGAACTGCATCCTTCCAAAAGACAGATCCAGGTCCTGACCCCCGATACCTGTGAACGTGACCTTATTTGGAAATAGGATCTTTGCAGATGTAATCAAGGCAAGGATCTCAAGAGGAAGGAGATGGTCCTGGATTTAGGCTGGGCCCTAATTCCAACAACTGGGAGAGAAGAGAGGGGGAGATTTAAGAGATTCGGGAAAGAAGGCCACGTGAAGACAGAGGTAGGCAGGAACTGGAACAAGGTGGCCACAGGCCATGGAATACGTGGGGCCACTGGAAGCTGGAAAAAGCAAGGAAGGCTGTTCCCCTACCAGGCGTCCGATGGGGCCTCGTCCAGCTGCGAAATGCGTTCCTGTGAGAAACGAGGCCGCTCATGGCCCAGCCTATGGCCACTGGGTACTCATGTTCCCAGGTTCCAAGCTAAAGGCTCCCAGGCCGCCAGTGGACAGTAGGTGGCGTTCCGGCGGGGGAAGGGAGGGGGTAGAAAAGAGGAGGATTTGGGACTTTCCTGGTGGTCCAATGGCCAAGAATCTGCCTTGTAGCTCAGGGGATGTCGGTTCCATCCCTGGTCAGGGAACTAGGACCCCACAAGCTGCAGAGCAACCAGGCCAGGGCTACAACCAGAGAGTCTGTGCGCTGCCACACAGGACCCCGTGTGTCCAAACAAGACCTGATGCAGACAAATAGCTAAACATCTTTTAAAAAAAGGAAGAAACAAAGGAGGAGGATTTGGCTCAAGGACCAAAAATTATGAGGCTGAGATGCTGAAACACACAGTTCCGAGTTTAATGTTTTCTCGAAGAGCACCAAGGCAGCACAAAGCAGCAGGCGGGCACCCTGCTCACCAGCAGAAACCGAAACACAGCTTTTAAAGTCTGACCAGCAGAGGGAGGGATGTGGGGACCCCAGACCCCACAGCCAGGCCCGGCGAGGGCAGAGGGATCCGTCAAGACCGGGCATTACCAGATTGTGAACAGGAGGCCTCCTGTCGGGCCTAGGGCCCAAGCAGGCAGGGTGACCCTGCCCCGGGGGGCTGATGTAGGGAAGTGGGGGAGGGCTGCCTGGCCAAAGTCAGCCAAGAACTAGAGCACCGATCCAGGCAGCGCCCCACAGCCGCTCAGAGCGGCTCAGAGCAGAGGCTCTGACGCCGGTGGCGAGGACACGCCCTCTTTCAGAGGCTAAGCTGTGCAGGAACTCCGGAGACAGGCGAGGGGAGCCTTCCAGTCCCTCCCAGCTCTGCCCTGCTCTGGGGCCCAGGAGAGCCCCCTCCTGCATGGTCTTAGGCTGATGGTCAAAGAGGTCCCGGGGAGGGTCCTGGCGGGCTGAGTGCTGAGCCCTCTGGGGTGTAGGACTCTGAGATGGTGCATGAGCAGGTTTTATTGAAAGTTTTGTGCTACCGTAAGAGCTGCTACAAAACCAAGGACCCTTGAGCCTTCCTTAGCCGACCCGTTGGAGAAGAGGGACCGAAAGCCTGTGCTAGGGTGACAGGCGTGGAAGGCCTGCCCAGGATGCCGGGGTGGGGTGTGGGGGGCGCCGGTGAACATGCATGGCTTGTCTGGGCTGTACTGACCTTTGCTGCTCAGAAGCCCACAGTTTCTAGTGAGCAGACTGTGCCCCCAATCAGAGGCCGAAGCCGAGGGCATGGTTGCCCCCTCTGAGGAGCTGACACTTGCCACCCAGTTCAAACCCCTTCACCGTTGTGGCTCAGAAAGACCAGCTGAGCCCCTGGGCAAGGCCACAGGAATGTCCACAGGACGTGGACATCAGTCCAGCTGTCCCCCAAGAAGGTTTGTATGTGGCCTAAAATATTAAGCCGGTGGTTTCCTCTCTAGTGGATACCCTCGGCATCCACTTTAGATCTTGTCTTACCAGGAGCCTTCCGCGGCCTCAAACAGAGACGGCCCTCCTGGGAGCCAGGCGGGCTGGCGGAAGACAAAAATAACAACTGCCTCCCTCTCTTTTCATGGTTTACTTTGCTCCTTTCACAACCTTTAGAGCTGGCTTAATTATTCCCAGCAGCAGGAGCAAGGGAGGCTTGCTCTGGGACACCCTGGCGCGTCGCTGTCGTGGGGCACGTCGGGGGAGGGTCTCACTCAAGGACGTGTACACAGAGGGGAACGCCCGTAGGCACACCCGCCTGGTGATGGCAAATGCAGACACAGCAAGGCTTGGGACCACCCAGCCAGCGTTGCTTCCCACTCCCGTGAGGGGTGTCATGTCGAATGCCAAAGCAGGGGGGCGTGGGGGCCCTGGGAAACGCGGGTACAGGAGGGGTGATCAGGAGTGGGTGAGGGGGGTTCCAGGTGGTGGGGGGGGTGGGGAAGGTCCAGCGGAGCAGGGCAGGGCACGGGGAGAAGGGGAGGTGAGCCTGTGGCGATGGAGGCTGGCAGGTGGCTAGGGCTCGTTGGCCGGCTTGACCAGGTAGCCGCTGAAGGTGATGTAGGTGTCAAACTCGTCGCTGAAGATGGCGTTCTCCCGCTCGCCCTTGAAGAGGCGCACCCACACCTCGTCCTGCTCTCGCAGCTCCAGCATCAGACTCTGACTCTGCATGATACTGCGGTCGCTCACCTGCGCGTACAGGATCACCACCTCCTCTGCGTTCTTCATGATGTGCAGGTACGTCTCCTTCTGGTTCCAGGTGTGCACGTTGAGGCTGAAGAAGTAGATGCCGGGCACGTAGCAGTAGAATTTCCCCGTGAACATGTTGAAGTGGCTGTAGAGGTTCACGAACTCCGTGTCGAAGATCACCGTCTGGTAGTAATCGTTGCTGTGCAGGGGCTTCTTCCGGCCCACGGAGAAGGCGGCGTAGTGGTTCTTGCAGCGGTCCCCGGGGGCCCCCATGGACCCCTTCTGCCCTTTTGGTCCCGTATGGCCCCTGGCACCCACGGACCCTGTTTTACCATATTTGCCTTGCAGGCCCCGGTCTCCCCGGTCGCCCTTCTCACCTAAACAGGACGGGAAAACACACAGTGTCAAGTAATCTCAAAGATTATTCTATTTTCATCCAGAAGCAATCAGAAAAAATTTTTTTCTTCCTTCTGGAAAATCCCTGCAACGTAAAGCATCTATCCAAAAGCAACAGGAGCAGCAGCCAGGCCCACGGCGCTCTAGAAGCAGATGAACTGCAGGCACAGGGCCCCGGGGATGTAGGACCCGGGCCACTTGGCTTCCCGGCTCAGATGTGCCGGGCTGTGCGGGGTGATGTGCAGCTCGCAAGACCGTGACCCTGAGGCTTTCGGTGCAAATGCAGGTGGGGTGAGACCCAGAGCTGCCCTGGGGCTCCTTCTCCCGTGGTCCCCTCCCCAACCTCTCCTCTTGGAAGGGGACCAGAGCCTCAGAAACGGAATTCCTTCCTCCCCACTGGATGCTTCTGCTCAGTGCCCCAAGGGAGCCATCTGCCCCTGCCCCTCCTCCTCCTCCCTAACTCCATCTTCTGCCCTGCCCTCAGATCAGGACAGGGCAGCGCCCCCTCCGCTCCCCAGGGGAAGATGCCCTCGGCTGGTCTCTGGGCCCGACCTTTCAGGATGGTGATGTTGATCTGCGGCACAGGGATGGCCTGGTACACAGGAGTACCAGGGTCACAGCAGCGGAGGCACCGAGAACCACGGGCTTCCTCGTCCTGCCTGGAGCCGTATTTTTCATGCTCTTCTTCATCCCTAAGGGAGTAAAGACATCACTGTGAAAGCCAGGAGCTCTCAGAGCCAGGAACTCTTCTCTCGTCTTCTGCTGGAGGGTCTGGGCTACCTGACTCGCTGCGCTCAACTCAGACGTGCTGCACTCTCGCTGTTGTGTCCGACTCTTTGCGACCCCATGGACTGTAGCCCGCCAGGCTCCTCTGTCCGTGAAAGTCCCCAGGCAAGAATCCTGGAGGGGCTTGCCATTTCCTCCTCCAGGGCATCTTCCAGATGCAGGGACTGAACCTGCGTCTCTGGCGCCTCCTGCGTCGGCAGGTGGATTCTTTACCACTAGCGCCATCTGGGAACCCACGTCTTTCTCCCAGATGAGTTGCACTGGCTCTTGGTGAACTCTGAGATCCTCGGTGAAGTTTCAGAAAGAGCCCCTGCCCTCCTTTAACTGCAGTGACCGTCATGGAAATAACAATAACAAAAACAGCAGTAATTTGAGGGCCTGGCAAGATGGAGGCTTCATGGGCGAAATCTGGCACCTCTAGGAGGGGTCTCTGGATGACGTGACATGGCAGCCCTTGAATGAACCTCCCCTTCACGTATCTAGGGCTTCCCTGGTGGCTCGGACTGTACAGAATCTGCCTGCAACGCGGGAGACCTGGGTTCGATCCCTGGGTTGGAAAGATCCCCTGGAGAAGGGAAAGGCTAGCCACTCCAGGATTCTGGCCTGGAGAATTCCACAGACTCTATAGTCCATGGGTTCGCAAAGAGTCGGACACAAGTAAGCTAATTTCACTTCATTTCACTTCACTTAACTTGGAACTCTGACCTCCAGGATACCGGAAGACACTGTGTTAAGCTGATTTGTTTGCGAATGAGAGGGCTCAGCCAGACGTTGTGGGATTCCTGGGAGCTGCAGCAGCTGAAGACTCTACGGTCCTGTTTACAACCTGACATTAGGAAAGGGGCGCCTGAGGATCCCAGGGAGCAGCAGCTCCATGCTGCCACCTCCCGGCGTCACACTGCACTGCACCATGCTCTCTGCTTGCAGCTGTTCAGTTGTGAGAGCACCATCTTGGAGGTGACACAGCCCTCTCATCAAAGGGTCAGCCCCTTGTTTTACTTCGCTCCTATTTTCAAACCACAGACAATCCAGGAAAAGGATCTCTATGCCCTAAACTCAGCCACCTACAAGCTCTAGGGGCTTCCCTCGTGGCTCAGCGGTAAATAATCCATCTGCCAATGCAGGAGACTCAGGTTCTCCAGGGGAAGATCTCCCGGAGCAGTAAATGGCAACCCACTCCTATGGTATTCAATACTGAAAAAACAGTATTCTTGCCTGGGAAATCCCATGGACAGAGGAGCTTGGCGGGCTTCAGTCCATGCGGGGGCGCAAAAGAGTTGGACACGACTCAGCAACTAAACAAGTCCTAGACTCTCAGAGGAAACCCTGCCCCCACCTCCCAGCAGAGGTCTCCACAAAGATTCCATGAGCCCCACACATAAGAAGGGTCCCAAGTTGACGCCCTTCACTGCTGCTCGTCCCTAGAGTCTTCTCTTTCCAAACCCTGTCCCCAGCAGCAACAGCAAGAGCAGCATGACCAGAAGCCTCATTACAGATGCTTCTCTGCTCCATTCTGAGAAGCAGGCAGTCCTGAGAGGTCGGCCCAGTCCACCACCAAAGTACCTCCAGGAGCTGGGCCCTTGGCTCTCCCCACTTCTGGAACCACTGGCATTTTGAATGCTCTCCTGGAATTCATCTCTCCCTTGCCAGTTCATCCCCTGCTCTGCCACCCTCCAGAATTCTTTCTAGAACACCATGAAATGCCAGTCTCTCCACGACTCCCCTATAGATGAAGCTCCAGAGAGATCCTTCCCCACCAGGCTCATCCCATCCTCCCAGCCTCCACCCTCCAACACTGGCTCCCACTACTCAAAAGACCCACCAGCCTTACACAGTCAGACACTGGAAAGGTTGCCCTTCCCACGTGTTGCCCTGGCTGCCAGGCAGCTTCCCCTGCTTCTGTGCCTGGGATGCTCCCCCAGTGACCTTCAAGACCCAGTCGCTTCTCCACCTAACTTTCCCCCACCCTCCACATCCACCTTGTGGACACACTTGTACTGCAGAGCCAACCTCACTGAAGTGGGTCATGCGCGTCTGTCCCCCCACAGCCTTGCAGTTCCTGGAGCCCAGAGACTGTGTCATTCATGTGTATGTCCCCAGTGCCTAGCGGATGGGGGATCAGTAGCAGCAGTTGGTTAATGTTTGTTGGATGAAAAGAAGGAGGAAGAGGAAGAGGAGGAGAAGAAAACACAAAGGTCAAGAATGCTGTTGTGTGTGTGAAAGGGTGAGTCACTCAGTTGTGTCCAACTCTGAGACCCCATGGACTGCAGTCTGCCTCTGTCCATGGAATTCTACAGCAAGAATACTGGAGTGGGGGGCCATTCCCTTCTCTAGGGGATCTTCCAAACCCATGGATGGAACCTGCGTCTCCTGCATTGCAGGCAGAGTCTTTATAAGTCTGAGCCAGCAGAAAGGCCCAAGAATGATGTCCCTTTGCACCAGACCTACGCAATTCCAATATATTCCAAGACAGCCCAAAGCCTTGAGTATCAAGTCAGCCCAAAGCTGACTAGTGAAAAGTGCTGATAAAACTCAAAGCCAGCCCTGGGTGTCTAGGACCTCTTGTTTGATGAACAACATTTGCATCAGTAATCCTAAGCGTTTTATGTATTCCTACAAAATATCCCAAAGATCCTAGAGTCTGTGTATCACTGAAGGCATATGTATATGAAGTGAAGTGAAAGTCGCTCAGTCGTGTCCGACTCTTTCACGGACTATACAGTCCATGGAATTCTCCAGGGCAGAATATTGGAGTGGGTAGCCTTTCTCTTCTCCAAGGGATCCTCCCAACCCAGGAATCGAACCTAGGTCTCCCACATTGCAGGCGGATTCTTTACCAATTGAGCTATCAGGTATATGAAGACAACGCCATGAGGAAGAAATCCATAGCTTTTCAAGGAAAGCCACCACTTCCCGTGTCAGTCTTCACCCCCTGTCTCCCACCTGGCAATGTGATCAGACAGCAGGGTGGTGGAGACCCACTCTCGGTCTAGCAGCGTCCCTGTCTTCTACTTCCAGGTGAAGCTTAGAGCTCTAATAGATACTTTCAAAGGACAGGCGAGAATGCAAAGAAACCAAAGGCTGGGGTGGGGGGTTGGCATGTTCTTTTTTTAAGGATGTGACTGCAAAACCTCAAGCAGACCCGCATTCCTCTGGGGTTGGAATGAGGCTGGGTTACTATCCACAGCTGCAGGTAACACGCCCGGGTCACTGAAAGGAAAAGTGCTGCCTCCGTCCCCCAGCTCCTCAGCCTCAGCCTCTGCCCCTTCTCCTCTGCCCGTCAACAAGCACTTGGGGGCGCCCAGACTCGGCCCTTATCCCCACCACTGAGCCGGAGCTCCGGCATCCACGCCCCGCGGCCTCACCTCTCAGTGCGGTCCATCGGCGGCTCCCTGGTCCCCTCCAGCTCCTGCTGTTCCCGCGGCCCACGGGGCGCTCGGCCCAGCACCAGACCACAGGCAAAGGCCAGCAGTAGACAGCGCGCCAGCGCGAGTCCCGGCCCACGGGAGCCCATCTTCCCGCCGAGCCCTGCTGGGGAGACACAGGGAGGACGTGGGTTGGAAGAGCCCCACGGGGAGAACAAGCCCAAGGGGTTCGCCCCAGACACTACACTGGGAGGCGCTTCACCGCCGCTCCTCCTGGGAGGGTGATCACACATTCACACACTCAACACATTCACATACCTCGCTACACACTCCCACACATACACACAAACCCCAGTGCATGCTCATGCACATACACACGGGTCCCCACACACATACTCACGCCCTCTCTCACACAGTCAGTACACACTCATACACAAATACACTCCACACACACTCAAGACAGTACACTTAAAACACACTCAAATCCATACTCTTGTGTTCATACTTGCACACTCAACACACTCGTGTATACTCCCATGCACTCACATGTGTGCACACTCAGGCACACATGCATGCCCAACCCCGACATGCACTCTCTCAGCACACTCACAAACTTAATATGCAGACTCGCACAATCCACCCTGGAGCATCCGGCTGCCTGTGGCCGCTGAGCACCCAGCTCCCCTATGCCTCCCAGGAAGGAGATCCCTCAACCCTGAGCTCTGCAGATGATTGTGTCTTGACTGTGTTAGGACAATGAGCAAAATCCGAATGAATTTGCAGGTCCACTGTGCAGTGACTCTGCCCCAGCCGGCACCGTGGGGGCCAGTGTACAGGAAGGTGTCAAGTTGCTCCCAGAAAGCGTCCTTGAGCATCTGATGTGGGGGTGGGGGGCGAGTCTGCCCAGACCCAGAAGGCACTTATTGTCAATGAAGCCAGCTCCATGTCTCTCCAAAAAGCTCTGGACAGGACTCTCTTTGTCCAGGATTGAGATAGTCCTTCTAGAAAGAGCTGACCACTGGGGTGGTTCCCAGTGAGCCCACTAGGCGGCAGTGCTTGAGCTTAAAACAGACCACATCTCACCTGTTTCTCACTGTCAGCGCTACCACCCTGGCTAACCCGGGCCAGCCGGGGGCGTTACACGCATGTGGAGTCAGGAGTCACGTGCACCTCGGCTATTTCTGGTGGCTGGAAAACCTCCCATCATGGAAGGGAAGACGGTGGTCAATCCCAACCCATTTCGTTCGCCAAAACATACAATTTAACATGGAAAGGGCTGACGAGGACACTAAATTGGACCCTCTGGACTGTGCAGCGAAAGGGCTGAAGCTGGGCGAGTAAGAACGCCCACCCCCCTTCTCAGCCAGGCTGGGGCTGGAAACCAGGCCTCATGGGGGAGGAACAAAGCATCAAAGCAAGGAAACAGCCTCAGAAGGTCCTGTCTGATTTTCTGATTTTCCTTTAATTCCTCTTTTCATGTCTAAGGGGAACGAAAATACTGAGAATGAGTTCTAGTTTTCTTGCTAATCGTCTATCCAGGTGAATGCTCCTTTCACACGTCTTGGGCCTCCGTAGATGTACTGCACCTCCCCTGGTTCAGAGAGCTTGCAGCCTGGGAGGGCACGACCCTCTCATCGTGCCGACCCTCAGCTTTGTTCTTTCTCCTGTGTGTTAGTGGGCTCGCTGTTTTAGCTCTGAAGACAGAATGCTCTGGCCCTGCTGGATGGAGCCCCATGCTAAGTCAGGAAGAGCTAGGGGAAGCAGAGGACCAGCATCCAGAGCCAAGGGGGCTGGGGCTCCCAATGGGTCCTCAGAGATAGGAGATTGAGCCAGGAAGGCTGGCCTCCACGGGAACCCCACCCCCAAGCCCCCAGCCCACACTTCTACTGCCTCTTCAATTCTCTGCATACCCCCCATCCCTTGCAGAGGATTAGCTGGGCCCGCCACCTCCACATTCTCTACCTGCCAAGAGTCAGGGCCCAGAGACCTTCCCAGTGACCTAGAGACTGGTTGGAACCAGCTCCCCCACTCGAAATGTTCACTACCTCACCTCCATTTCACAAAGAAAGTTTGTACTTGTATAATTCGTAAAACGCATATTAAAAGAATCTCTCCTGGACTTTCCTGGTGCCCCAGTGGTGAAGACTCCCCCTGCCAATGCAGGGGACACAGGTTCAATCCCTGGTCTGGGAAAAGTCCGCTTGTGGCAGGGCAATTAAGCCCACGCACCACAGCCCTGAGCCTGCACACTGCAGCTTCTGAAGCCCACATGCCTTAGCGCCCGTGCTCCACTGACAACTGCCCCAGGCCCGGTGCTGGGGATCACTATAGCATTTCCATTCATCCATACAACCCTGTGGGTTAGGGTTCCTTCTGAGATTACTTCCTCATTAATAGGTTTTACCCCATCAAAGGCCTCAGATGGACCTGCAGTGAATCCTTGAAGGAGACAATATTCATTCATTATTATACCACATTTACCAGTGAAGAAGGGCTTCCCTGGCGGCTCACGTGGTAAAGAATCTGCCTGCAATGCGGGAGACCTGGGTTCAATCCCTGAGTTGGGAAGATCCCCTGCAGAAGGGTATGGCAACCCACTCCAGTACTCTAGCTTAGAGAATCCCCAGGAACAGAGGAGCCAGACGGGCTACAGTCCATGGGGTCGCCAAGAGTCGGACACAACTGAGTGACTAAGCGCCAGTGAGGAAAAAATGACATTGAAAAGTTGATTAGCCTAAGGCTGTCCAATTTGTAAGCCGTGGGGGCTGGATTCGAATTCAACAGGCTGCCTTCCGATCACACCAAAATCCTACCTAAGACCCAACCAGGTGCTTCATATTCCTCCTGAAGGTCTCCCAGACCCTGGTGCACGGCTGTGTGCTAAGTCACTTCAGTTGTGTCTGACTCTGTGCGACCCCATGGACTGTAGCCCGCCAGGCTCCTCTGTCCATGGGGATCCTCCAAGCAAGAATATTGAAGTGGGTTGCCATGCCCTCCTCCAGGGGATTTTCCCGACCCAGGGATCGAACCCATGTCTCTTATGTCTCCCGCATTGGCAGGTGGGTTCTTTACCACTAGTGCCACCAGGAAAGCCCCCGAGACCCTCAGCAGGAACCAATTCGCCCTGCTCTTTGTTGTTTGTGTTTCTCTTATTGTCTCATTCTGCAAAGAGTTTTTCTTGGCCGGGAAGTTTCTGCACTGCAGACCCGTGACCTCCTCTGGGCCTGGGACATGGTCTTGTTCATCTTGGACCCGCCAAGCTTCCTGCAGCACCCTCTACTCGACAAATATTTGTCAGATTGAATTCTCCAAATTTGTTTATCTCCCTATTTCTGTATTTCCTCTGTTTTTCCTTGGCGCCTTGATAATTACTCTCGTTTTCCTCTTCAATGCCAAACTTGCATCACTTGAAAGGAAAAGAGATTTTCCTTTCTTTAAACATCTTTTCCCCCCTGAATCCAAAGTAATATATAATTCATTTGGGGCAAGTTGGAAAATAACAGCAAGAGGAAGGAAAGAGTTATCTTGGATTCCTTTGCCCCCAGGGTCCCTCAGGCTCGGCACCATGGACATTTGGGGCTGGATCAGCCTTTGTCGTGGGGTGGGGGGAGGGGCAGGGGCTGTCATGTGCATTGCAGGATGTTTAGCAGCATCCCTAGACTCCACCCACTCGATGCCATCAGCACCGCCCCACCCCCAGTTGTGACAGCCGAAAACCGTCTCCAGACTTTGCCACGTGTCCCCCAGAAGGCAGAAATCCTCCCAGCAGAGAATCAGTCCTGCACCCTCAATGGAAGCACCCTTCTGCACGTTGGAATGTCTCTTTCGAAGTCTAGAAAGGGAATTTTTCTGTACCTGGGTCAGAAGAGACGGAGCCCAGGATGCAGCTGGTGAAGGGCTGGTGGTATCGGCGGGGGTGGAGCCGTGCTGGCCCGGCAGTGTCGGAGGCGCCAGGCGGACTGAGAGAGGCCAGCAGAGGCTGGAGGTTCTCCTCAAGGACCTCCTCTTTGGAGCCAAGGCAAACCCAGATTGAAACCTTTCCCTCTAAGCAACTATCTTCAGAACCATTTCCCCAAGTCCCACAGCAAAGCCAGCATCATGACTATGATCATTTTACTCACTTTGGGGCAAAAAACAGTGTTGCCCAACTTCCAACCAAACTTGGCTCTGGCCCACTTTCGTGATTTCCAGTGAAACGAAGTCCCCTGCAACAGAGCGGGTGTGGAGCCCAGAAGGTGACTCAGGAGAACGTGCTGTGCTCAGCGAGGCAGGTCTGGGAAGCGGCCCCCAGGACGCCTCGGCCAGGGGTGTGTAACCCTTCTGAATCTGGTCCTGCGTGGTCCAGTCTCCTGGCTGCCTTGCGGTCAAGGCGTCTGAGGTCGATTCCAACATGACTCAAGTTCTGGACTTGCCCATCCCCAACCCTGCAAGACACTCAGTTGCCAGATTCCATGGCAATTCCATGAACATCTTTTTCTACCACTCACTCCCTTCAGGACCTGCGGTTCCTCTTCTCCTCTCCCTCAACCCTCCCCATCCCCCTGCAGCTTAACCTCCTCCCCAACAGTAGGTGGGAGGGGAAAAGGAGGAATTGGGTCAATGGCACGGGGAGGAAGGCAGGAAGTGTGAGAACACTTATTGGTTAATTATTTTTATCTTCCAGAGCCCAGGAACAGATGTGTGGTGAAGCCTTTAAGGAGAGGATTTTCATACACAAGTCTAAGTTTCTTTATATCTGTTTAAAAATCGGTCCCAGCACTTTGGGGGGCCCGCCCACTTCCAGGGTGTCAGCCAGTGTTCTGATGGTGAACTCCCAGCCCTCAGGCTTCACATATTTGCCTGTGCCTTGTGGCCACACCCAGCTCAGTGCCCTTGGACAAAAGCATTTTATAACCATGGTTTTCTCTCTTCCCTGATCATCATCGGGTAACCAGCTGCACTGAGAGGGGAGAGAAACCCGGGATCTCCCTGGATTAGAAGGAATTTAGAAGACAAGTCCAAATGGCCTATGTAGCTCAGGAATTGCCTCTCAGCAGAAAACTGAACACAGCCACGGTTTCCTGGATGCCTGTGATGCGCACAGCTTCAGGCAAGAGCTGGGGAGGCAGGGATGCCACTGCCGATTATAAACACCCCCTAACCTCAAGGCGATTACCAGCCACTGAAGGAGACAGCTCAAGGCAGAACAGCGGATGTCGACTCAAAACGAGACATTCTGGAGGCTTCCGGGGTCGCTCAGTGGTAAAGAATCCGCCCGCCAATGTAGGAGACACGGGTTCAATCCCTGATCCAGGAAGACCCCACGTGCCGCAGGGCAACGAAGCCCGTGCACCACAGCTATTGAGGCGTGTGCTCTAGAGCCTGGGAACCACAGCTGCGGAGCCATGCGCCGCAGCTACTGAAGCCCGCGGGCCCTAGAGCCGGCGCTCCGCTACACCAGGGGCCAGGCAAGGCGAAGCCCACGCGCCACAACCAGAGACTAGCCGCCGTTCCCCACAACCAGAGCAAAGCCCGCTCAGCAACAAAGACCCAGCACAGCCAAAACGAAACAAACTAAAAATTAAAAAAAGATATTCATCTACAAAAAAAAAATGGAGAGAGACATTCCAGGCCCGTGCTGTGCCCTGCAGTGGCCACCAGCCACCTGTGGCTATTTCATTTTAAACCAATTAAAATTAAAGAACATTCTAAGGACTTCCCTGGCGGTCCAGTGGTGAAGACTCCACACTTCCATAGCAGGGGGCACGAATTTGATATCTGCTTGGGGAACTAAGACCCTGCATGCCGCATGGCACGGCCAAAAAGATAAAATAGATGAAAGATCATTCTAAATTCTGTTTCCAGTCACGCTAGCTGCATTCCAGAGTCTCAATGGCTACGAGGAGCTGGGAACTACCATACTGAAGGGCAGAGAACAGAACATTTCAATCACCGTAGAAAGCTCCATTGGGCAGCTCAGTCCTATTAACATGAAGTTGAGGGGTGGGGGAGTGGGAAGCATGAGCAAACGGCAGGCCAGAAATCTGGGAGCCATTTAGATGCCTTCCTCTCACATGTCCGCCACACTGCATCAGTCACCAACCCTGCTTAATATCTCCTGAAGGACTCTGCTCCTCTGTACCAGCTGACACTTTCCAGGAGCTCTGGCCAGGCCCCAGGCCTCAATTCACCCCCAAGACAAATATCTTCGTCTGGCTTTTCTAGGGCCTGGACATCAACCCCCAGATTTCACACACATCTCCCAAGAAAGCTGGGCCTAAGATAGAACGTCTTCCCACATCTACCGTCTTCTAGGTAAGAAGGCGACTTGACTCAGCATCCAATCAGAGCCTGTCTCAACCCAGCATCATCCATCCCTCAGCCCAGCAACCGGCACATCTGCTCCTGCCTCCCCTCCCCTCCCCGTCTCCTCTCCACCAGAAAGGAAGCCCTGGGGCTGCCCTCTCTGCTTCGACATCTGGCGGAAATTCTCCAGTTGAGATGCTCAGAGCTCTCCAGCTGCTGCAAGAGGTCCCCTGGACTCAGATCCTGGGGTGCCCAGAAAGGAGAAAGCCTCATGTTGGGGTGTCCCTCTGGCCATCAGGATTGTCTAACACGTGGTATCTGCTTTGCTTCCCCAGAAGCCATTCATCACACTCATTTTCCATTTACCAGGCTCCTCTAGTGATGGGCAGGAGGGAGGCAGAGTGACATCCACTTGATAAATGACGTTTGCTCACCAATCTCAGGAACCCAATTCATATCTAATTTTCCCTTCTGTAATGGGGCAGCCCCATCTGGTCTTGGGCCCTCTCTGGCTTCCTCCCAACACGCTAGAGGGAGCAGCGGTGGGGGATGGGCATCCTTTATTAAAGAAACTCCAGTCAGGTAAAGAATTCACCTGCAAAGCAGGAGATGCAGGAGACACGGGTTCAGTCCCTGGGAAGATAACCAGAGGAGGGCATGGCAATGTACTTAGTATTCTTTGTGTGTGTGTGTTTCCCTTTTTTTAAAAAAATTATTTATTTATTTAATTGGAGGCTAATTACTTTACAATATTGTGGGGGTTTTTGCCATACGTCGACATGACAGCCACGTGTGTGCATGTGTCTCCCCTTCCTGAACCCCCCACCCACCTCCTTCCCCACCCTATCCCTCTGGGTTGTCTCAGAGCACCAGCTTTGACCCACTCAGTATTCTTGCCTGGAGAATCCCATGGACAGAAGAGCCTGACGGGCTACAGTCCTTGGGGTAGAAAAAAGCCAGGTGCGACTGAAGCAAGTGAGCACATACACACGCATGCGCCGGTCAACTGGGGGTAAGCTGAGCCTTTTCCAAAAGATGAAGGCGTCCTGGTGCCCATCTCCCTCGCGGAATCTCCTTCTTCTCCTTTTCCCAAGAAGCTGTTCTCTGGCTGAGAGGAAGAGGGTTTATCTTCTTAAGGTTTGGGGTTTATTTGTTCCCTCCAAAGCCCAAGGCCAGGGATGGAAATGAAATCTTCCAGGGCTACTTGCTGATGAATAAGTGAGGGCTTCCTTTGCGCTGACTTGGGACCACACAGCCAAGGTAAGACGGGCCAGGCCTCCTCCCCATCCTGAAACATGTCCATCCGCTCCTGGGGCAACTCTCTGTGCCTGGACCAGAAAGGGCTCACCTGGAGCTGAGAGCAGACACCGCCTAAATCTCTGCCCAGGCCCTGCAAACAAGGAGACCACGTGGGCTGCAGGCGGCGGGCCTTCGGGGGCACCTGGCCAGCCCAGCCTCCCCAGTGCAAACAAAGATTTCCTTGACTAGAGCCCTGTCCTTAGATCACCTCCCAGCTGTGAGGCCTCGGGCGGCAGGCTTGCCCCCGCTTTGAGAACCGTGCGAGAAGGAAGAGCCACTGACAGCTCGTGCCTCGCCGGAGCCCACGCTGCAGGTGGCCTGGCCCCCAGCCCACTGCCCCGCAGCGGTGACACCCTCAGAGGGCTGACCGCCCCCGAGACGGAGGCTGGGAAGTAGCTGGGAATTCCACGGCCACCGCACTATCCCTTTTACAAGCAGCACAACCGTTTTCAATTTTCTGGGACCCGAAAATCACTGCTGCGTTTTACAGCCATCTCTGGGGATGGGGCGGGGCGGGGGAAGCTTGGCAAAAGGTAGAACGTTGTCCCACATCTAGTGGCTTCTAAGTTGAGAGTGTAATTTAGCTCAGCATCCAACAGTTCCGCCGCCTCCCGATCCAGCCCAGACGGCTCTGGCTCTTGTGCGTGCTGCAGAGCGCCCGCCGGAGATGACCACCCGCCTCTCCGCTTCCGCTCCGGCCCACCCTGTCTCCCAGTATTTACTCTGCACGACCTCCCCTTTAGAGACAGGTGTTTTCCAGGCTGTGTCCTCAGCTCTCAGCCCCTCTCACTCCAAACGCTTTCTGCCCATTTTTTCCTATACGATGGCTTCAGCAGATGGCTCCTCGATCCTTGTCCCCAACAGGCATCCCTGATTATCAAGCTCTGTGCCTGCGCTCTCCAGAACAGTAGTGTCTGGTCCCTGGGGCCAGATGCATTAATGACAACTAAACAAAGTGAAAATTTCTGTTCTCCGTCACCCAAGCACATCGTAAGTGGCTCCCCTCTTGGACAGCACAGCTGGGAGTACATGTCCATGGTTGCAAAGTCCTATTGGACAGCGCTGGTCTGGACCCAGATGTCCCGCTGTGTTCAGACCAGGTCTCCTCACTCTGTCGTAAGATGCTCGAGCCCCTTGCTAGCTTCCTGTCTTCTCCCTCAGCCCCCAGCAGCCCTGATCCTACTCCTGCATGTACGGCTGTTCACACAGGGGCCCCAGGCTGGCACCTGCGAGACCCCTAGACCCCTGCTTCTCCTGCACCATCACCAGGCCTCATGAAGGTCTTCTCTCCCCATCTAGGGCGCCATCACTGCTTTTCTCTCAGCCCTGCACTTGCCTCCTCTCTCCTCTGCCTTCCGAACTGCTTGCCAGAGGCCACTTTCAAACCTGCACATCTGAATGCCACCCTTGGCCCCAACGGCTTCCCACGAAAATAAAGGAAATGTTTAAACTCCTGAGCTTCACCCTCTATCTCCCGTCTCATCTCTGGCCCCTCATCCCCACCCCTGCACCTGTATCCTTCACGCCAGCCACCTAGAGCCACTGGAAGGCCCAACACAAGTCACGCCACGGTCTCATCCTCCATATCTTTCTCCTGCCACCTTCCCCATCGCCGTGTCCTTCAGAGCCCAGCCCGATGCCACCTCCTCCAGGAAGTTTCCTCCCCCAGCATCTGGCACACAGCAGCTTTCTTGTCTGGTCCACTCACAGGCCAGGAGGTCCTCAACACACAGGAGATGCGTCTCATTTCACAAGCATCTCCAGGGTCCGGGGTCTGACTTTCATACCGACTGAATTCCACACTCCCTTTCAGGCCTTCTCAAGTAGCAGAGCCATCGGCCAAAGAGGACTCAAGCCAGTGTGTTCAGATCTGTCTCTAATTTGGAACGTGGGTGGTCTGCAGTAGGGGGAGAAAGGAAGTGGGGAGAGTGACCAGTGACACACTATTACGTGTCATCAGAATGCTGAATCCTGGTGTGACCAGGTAGCCGTCTTTGCCTCAAATGCTCCTCTTATCAGCACTCAAAGCCTTCTGCTTCAAAAAAAAAGAGTTACGGGCTTCCCTGGTGGTCCACTGGTTAAGAATCCACCTGCCAGTGCAAGAGACAGAGGTTCCATCCCTGGTCCAGGAAGACCCGACATGCCCTGGGGCAACTAAGCCCGTGCGCCCTGGAGCTGCAGCTCCTGAAGCTGCGTTCCTAGAGCCTGTGCACCGTGAGAGGAGCCACCATGAGGAGAAGCCCCTGCACCTCCACGAAGAGCAGCCCCCACCACCAGAACTAGGGAAAGCCTACGAGCAGTAACGAAGATACAAAAAGAAAAAAATTAGAAAGAAAAATAAGAGTTGCAAACCACTGCCTCCATCAACCAAAGTTACAAACCACCTCCAAGATCCTGCAAAAGCCATCCAATCAAATGATGGTACATCCACACAATGGAAAGCTAAAAAAACGAGGTGGTTGTCAGGGCGACAAACTCAAGTGCCTTTAGCCATTGACCATGGTCTTGGGTGTACTGTCATAGGGAGGGGTGGAGATTGCGACAAACCAGGAAACACATGCTCCATTTAAAGGCATTTAAATAAACAAATCGGAGACGGCAATGGCAACCCACTCCAGTACTCTTGCCTGGAAAATCCCATGGACGGAGGATCCTGGTAGGCGGCAGTCCATGGGGTCGCTAGGAGTAGGACACGACTGAGTGACTTCACCTTCACTTTTCACTTTCATGCATTGGAGAAGGAAATGGCAACCCACTCCAGTGTTCTTGCCTAGAGAATCCCAGGGACGGGGGAGCCTTGTGGGCTGCCGTTTATGGGGTCGCACAGAGTCAGACACAACTGAAGCAACTTAGCAGCAAATAAACAAATAAATGATGCTGGAAGGTGGGCAACTTCAGCCAGCAGCACCAAGGACTGACCTCTGTCAACAGATGAGTATTTACGGGCATGAAAAGATGTTCATAAAATGCTGATGAGTTTAAAATGCAGGTTGAAAACAAATGTACATAAAAACACACCCACATACGCACATATAGTAACTGCAGAGATCTGAAGGCCACCCACCTGGCTGCTGACAGCAATTGTCTCCGGGTGATGAAAATATGGATGTTTGCCATTTTCTTATTTTAGTGTCTCTGGGGTTTTCCCCTATAATAGTCACATATTTTTTCACATTAAGTACACATTATTTTCCACTTAGAAAAAAGATGAATAAGCCCCACCCTGGGGATTGAGAGATCATTTTGTTTATTCTGAAGAATTTGAGTCTATGCGAGGGAAAGGAGAACGGGGGAGGGGCTTGGGGATGCTGTGGCGAGTTTGGGGCTCAAGCCAGACTGTGTGGAATATAAATTGTCCTCGTGCTAAAGTCCCACGTTCTTTCACAAGTGTGTGTTGAGTGTCTGCTGAGCACTAGGAAGAGGGCTGGGTTCTAGCAATGTGATGGAAAAAGAAGAAGACACAGTGCTCCGATCAGGCAGCAGAACCCTGGAGTTACCGTGGGTACCAGTTATGCGGGAGAAGGCACTGGAGTGGGGCTAGAATCCGGCCAGCCGGAGAGAACACGTTCTCTAGAAGCAGGGGATTTGTTCTGCCTTTCACACACCAGTCACTGGTGACTCGCTACTGAAGGAAGCTGCCTGCAGCCATCCAAGAGGAGGAAATGGAGAAAAATCCATGAGCCCATCATTAGGCATGGTCAGGCGCGTTAATGGGCCCGTGAGCAGCCCTGTCAATTTCCAGAGATTGCTTCTAACAAAGCTCCACCGCGACCACTGGTTAAGCCCTGCTGCGTGCTGGGTTCTGGGCACACAGCTTACGGAGGCTACTGCAATTGACCCCTACAGCCACTTCGATTTCTCCAAGGAAGAAATGGGCTCAGAGTCAGGGAGTCACCCACTCAGGCCCTGCTATGGCAGGTGCTGGAACTCAGGTGAGACCAGGGGTGCCTGACAGCAGAGCTCCTGCCGCTGCGCCTCACGGGGCCTCCAGAAAGAAGCCAGGTAGGATGGGCTGGCTCTACCAAACCACGGTCCAGCGGGGAGCCCCCACCTTCCGGGCAGGCATTCCCTTGCTTAGCTCACTCGGTTACCGCGGGAACAGCAGCAGCAGCCCCGGGGCCCTGCGGAAATTATCCCCCAGCTGAACCCTAGTGTCCATCCCTCCAGCAGATTGCTGAGGGCCTGTCCCAGGCCCAGCACCACCGGGGCATCCCTAATAACCGTCTCATCAAAGTGATGTGCTAAGATCTCTTGGGGCCACATCTTAATGCCCACCGCTGGAGCTGAACTCCTTTGGGTTGAGGCACAGAACCACCAGGAACCCCCCTCACAGCTCAGAATGGAAGGGCGTGGGGGCTGTGGCCCACTGAATGTACATGTTGAGGGCCCTGCTCTTGCACGGAAGAGAGCAAATGGTGCACGGGTGAGGTCTGGAGGGGAGGGAAGAGGGAAGCCCACAACTCACAGGGATGGTGAACGTCCCACCCCGATCCCCACGCCCTCTGATGCTCAGAAGCAAAGGGGTCTGAGGCTGAGTGCAGCTCGCAGAGGGGAATGGTGTAGAGAATCGACTTTGGGGGACTGCCCTGCCGGTCCAGTGGCTAAGACTCTGCGCTGCTAATGCAGGGGGTGCAGGTTCAGTCCGTCAGGGAGCTAGGATCCTGCATGCTGCATGGAGCGGCCAAAAGATAATAATAATAATGGACACTGGGGATGCGCTGAGTGTGCCCTGTGTCTGCCTATCCTTCAGAGGTTGCCTGGGGTCAGGTGCGGGCCCCAGAGGAGAGGTCCCTGCAGAGAGGGAACCGGGAGAAGAATACAGTATCAGAAGGGAACAACGTGGGAAGGGCAGGCATCGAACTCCAGCACAGCTCCCCAGCTCTGGCTCTGCTTGCTCCAGGGGACATTCTCAGGGTCTCTTTCTCATGGGTCTACCCAGATTACAGTACCATGGGTCTTGTTCTCGTGTGAAAGCGTGAGTTGCTTAGTCATGTCCAGCTGTTTGCAACCCCATGGACTGTAGCCCACCAGGCTCCTCTGTCCATGGGATTCTCCAGGCAAGAATACTGGAGTGGGTAGCCAGATCCTTCTCCAGGGGAGCTTCCCAACCCAGGGATGGAACCCAGGTCTCCCACATTGCAGGCAGATTCTACCACGTGAGCCACCAGGGAAGCCCCTTGTTCTCATAACTATATCTTAAATAGAGGGAGGAAGGGAACTTCCCTGGTGGTCCAGTGGTTAAGACTCTGCCCTTCCATTGCAGAGGGCACGGGTTTGATCCCCGGCCAGGGAACTATGATCCTGCATGATACACTGTGCAGCCAAAAAAAAAAAAAAAAAGGCAGTGAGGAGAAGTGGAAGGTGGGAGATAGATGTCCTGAATGCTGGAAAACCAGATCCACCCATCTCTCACCAGAACTCACTTCAGACTCTTCACAAGCAGAAAGAGCCCAAGTGTTTCCGAGCACATCCCAGTCACCCACCCTGACCACCAGCCTCAGAACCCGCAGGCAGAGGGGCAGAGCCCAGCCCAGCCAACGTCTGGCCTGCACCCGCCCGCAGCTCCACCAGGGCTGGCAGCCTTCCCAGGCGAGGTCTTTTTCCTGTGCTGGTCCCCAGGGCAGAGGGCGGCTGGTAACCAGATGTCCCCACTTGGGGAGGGGGTGAAAGGGAGACAAAGGGTTTGGGGCCTTCCCCCAAGTGGGGATCCACCAGTGGCCAACAGCAACGTCTGACCCAGCGCAAGACACCATGAACCTGGGGTCCACAGGCTCCCCACACCCCCACAGCCGCCCCGCCTGTCTGCCTCCCTTCCCATCCGGTATCCCTGCCCGCAGTCTCCTGCTGTGCTCCATCTCATTTCAAGAAAAATTTCTACACGAGCCAAGGAGATGGTCAGGCAGGGAAGTGGTCAGACATGGAGAGGCAGGCCCTCAGCTCTCCTGATGGCCATCCTGAATGAGACAGGAAGCCGGGACAGGACTATGCCTGTGCCATCCACAGCTGGAGAGGAGTTCACTCCAGAGGCCTCTGGGCAGGCCAGGGACAGCTGGGTGGGCAGTGGGGGGCCTCCCACACCCATTCCGCTTTGAGCTCAGTCCTGGGGAGCAAGTATGAGGAAGGATGAGAGGCTTCACAGGGTCTGGGAGTTGCTTCTGCCTCCAACTGCTCAGGCACTGCTCGGTTGCAACCTTGACGAGGACTCAGAGATAAAGATGCCCCCAAAGGTCTCAAGAGCTCCCACGCCTACTCACGGCATCAAGCTGCTCTCCAAGAGGCAGGAAGATGAAGGTCAGAGGTCACAGCCTGCAGTGGCAAAAGTTTCACCACGGGCTTGGGGAGGAGAGGAAGAGCCAGCATGCCCACTTCTGTATGTCCGTAGTTAAGTGCAGAACTGGTCCTGCCAGGCCGGGGATGCCCAGGCAGGGCCCCAGGGATCCCGAATCCTGGGACCCAGGGGACCGGCTCCCTGGGCTGCCCCGAGAGCACAGAAGGAAGCACCTGGTCAGGCTCTGATGGTCCTTTTCCAAATCCTTCTCTATGTGAGCAGGTGGTCCCTCGCACTGTGGGAGAGGTCAGTTCAAGGAGATGTCAAAAGTCCCATCCAGGAAGCTGCCCTGTCTCATTTGACTTTATGAGAAGGCAGATTTCAGCAGGTAAAAACAGGAAGAAAATAATTAGCCTTAGCACACGTGGTAGTTACACCACCAAGATGAAGTGTCCCAGGATGCCATCGCCCCCACTGAAGGTTGCTGGGCTCTCAGAGCGGGGGGACAAGGCTGCTTCCAAAACAGCCGTTTCTCTATCTGGTGGTTGAGCAGGCAGAGTTACCTTAAGTTGTAAGCAGAATGTGGGCACCATAACAGAAGGGAGCTTTCTATTCTTCCTCTACTTTGCAAACTACCGTCTCTCGCCTACTATCCTGGAGCCTCAGCCACCCCCAGCTCCGGGAACAGGGACCCACACAAGGGTCCGGCCGCTGAAGACAAAAACCCAACAACCAGCTCACGCCCAGGGAGGGCACCCAGAAGCACGACTGTATCTATGAAATTCTTTTCATCTTTGTTTTGATGGGTAAAGTTCAATGCCAGAATATTTGGTTTATGAGTCATGCTAATTACAGCTGGGAGGGGGGGTGGGTGGAGGGAAGGGAGAAAGGCACCAGGAAGAACAGAAAGAAGCATGTTCCAAAAGAATTATGCTGTGCTGGTTGCCCTGAATAGGGAGATTACGTCCCAGGAATGAGGCGGGAGTTGCCTGAAGGCTTCCTGAGGCCATGTCAGCCTTCTCGGCTCCCACCTGCGAGCGTGCCCCTCGCTGGCTGGCTGCACCTGCCCCAGACAGGCAGCGGTGTCCTCTGGCTGAAAGACAGCCCATCCAAGTCCTCTGGCACCTGCATTTTTCTGTCTTCCTGACCCGCTGCTCACTTTGGCATCCCAAGAGACTCAAGATGAGAGAAGGAAGGGGGTAGAGAGCCAGGGAAGAGGGCCAGAGTCCCTGGGAAGCAGAACCTGGCTGTCTTGGCCCCAAGGAACTTTCTCTATGGGCAGCTGGGAAGTAGAAATCTGCAAACTTGAGAAGCTTGGGTTTTCCAGCCTCTGTTTGGAAAGTTGCACATCCTTGAGCAAGTCACATCCCTTCTCTGGGCACAGAGATGCAGGCCTCAGGTCCTCCACGTACTGCCTCTGGGCAAGCCACAGTCTCTCTGAGCTTATCAGGGATGACAGTACCATTGGTAGAATTGTTGAGAATCAGCATTTGCTCATTGCTTACTTTGTGGGAACCACACAGATACACACACGCACATGCACTCATCATTTATACTGCTACTATTGTTCTTGGGGCATCCCTAAGCTCCTCTTAGCGCTCAGGTTAAGAAGGAGAGTGGATAAGGAGGGCGGGAGAGGACAACTCAACCCTCTGGTCCCCCATCTCCCCTTCACCTGTGTGTTTCAGTCCCCCGTCTTCCCTTCACCTGCGTGTTTCCGGCCTCTCTGATCAGCAGGGACAGTGAGCAGGCCTCGTGGAGCGTGTACTTCTTCCCCGGCCTTCCCGGCAGCACACACAGTCAAGTGCCTCTATGTGTGACCTTGCACGTGGGGCTGTCCGCGTGCTTCCCTGAACTATAAAAAGCAAAGGCCCAGCAGCCTCTGAGGACCTCGCATCCTCCCCCCAGGGACCCAGGATGTAGCTGGCGGTTGAGAAAACTCAGTTTCTCAGGACACTCCCCATTTTCAAAGCTTGGAAGGAGGAAACTCCTAGTGTGCCAAACTGCCTCTGTTCTTAGAAACCAAGTGAAAGAGAGAAGAGACAGGAATAGTCCCCACCCCACCCCCGGCCCCGAGTGGGTCAGCCTGAAGCACGCTCGGGTCCCACAGAACACACAACAGCTGTGCACGGCGGGGCCCAGGCTCACATGCCATGTGTGCCCTGGACAGGTGGGCTCACACCTGTGCTATGGAGATGCCTGGCACTTCATGCTGCACCAAGAGGCATGTGCTGTCCAGAGGCTTAAGGGCAGCTCAGCGACTCCAGCCTCAACCAGGGCCACCTTCGTGATGCCAGCAGACCAGAGGGTCCCTGGGAAAGGGACATCATTTTTTCCTGTCCAGACTGGATCCCCTCCAGGAACACCAAAGCCATTAGATGCAGGGGCCAAAGTCAGCATTCCCTGTTCTGTGTGGGGTCCAAGTTGCCCACAGGCAAGGCTGGCTCTCACGTGACCCAGGAGATATGGGGGCAGGGGCTCCCCACCAGGGGTAGAGGGGGAACTTGGGTATCATTCCTTTCCTTTTCACACGGGGAGAAGATTGAAGCAATGTAAACACACCACAAAAATCAAGGGAGGTCCAATCATTTCCAGGGCCTTCCCAGGTGGCTCAGTGGTAAAGAATCCGTCTGCCAATGCAAGACCACGCGGGTTCGATCTGTGGGTCGGGAAGATCCCCTGGAGGAGGAAATGGCAACCCACTCCAGTATTCTAGCCTGGGAAATCCCATGGACAGAGGAGCTTGGCGGGCTACAGCCCATGGGGTCGCAAAGAGTCAGACACCACTTAGGGACTAAAACAAACAAAACCAGCCATTCCCAACAGCATCTGCCACGGAGCCTCCTGCTTCCTGGCCACAGAGGGAGACCACGGCCACGGCTCTCCGTGGCATCTCCACCAAGGCAGGCAGCAGCAGGAACCCGCACCGGACCCTCCCCGCCACTGCTCTTTCTGCCCCTCGGCAAGTGCCCCGACCCCTCCCACTACGCTCCTCGCCCGCGGCCCGCCCCAGTCAAGGTACCGGTT
>SJYT01037354.1:640409-683874 GCA_006410635.1 Cephalophus harveyi
TGGGCGGGGACGGGGGGCAGGCAACAGCCGACCCCTTCGCGGCACCTGGATCGCCGGGACTCCGAGGTCTCTTTGGCCAGAAGCGGAAACGCGGTTTCTAGAAAGTAGAGGAAGAGCCGAAGAAAGCGGGACAGACGTGTAAGGAGCAAATCCCGGCCAGATGTGAGCGGCCGCGGAGCCTCGAACGCTCCCAGCGCATTTTATCCAAACAGCAGCCGCCGAGGATTAACTGTGTGTGTGCCCGGGGGGAGCGCCCGCGCCGCCCTCCTCCTGGCAACCCTGGGAGCCGGCGGGCTGGGGACTGGCCCAGCCACTGGCCAGTGGGGGTGGGGTGCTGAGGGTCTGGAAGTCCCTCCTGGTGTGGGGGGGCTGGGGGTCCAAGGACAAGGAGGGTTGGGCACTCCCAGTGTTGCTGGGTGGCAGGGGGCTGGGCTCCAAGGCGCTCAGGGGCACTTGCAGCCACCCCACCCCCATCGGTTCCCAGATGGTGGCAGACCTGAGACATCCAGCTGGGGTGCCAGGGGCCTCCGACAGGTTTGAGGGAGTCTGTGAACGCCCAAACAGAATGCAAAATTGCACGTGTGCCTGTGCGTGTGCATACACGGGTGTTATTGGACGCTGACGGTCTAATGCTTTGATCAGATTCTTAGAGGAGGCTGTGATCCAAAGGTTAAGAACCCTGGCTGGGGGTGCAGACTTTCTGGGTGACATGTGAGCCAGGGTGGGGCCAGCAGGGACGTCAGCGTTTCTCAGTCTCTATCGGGCCTTTCATTCCTTGATATGAAAAACATTTTCTCCATCTTCTACAAAAGTTCTTCTGCAACAATGTCCTTTGCCCCCCCATTCCTTCCCTGCATCCTGATAAACTGCCCTAGGCTTCTCAAGAGCTGCCCCTGGTCAAGCTGGTCTCCATCCCCAAAGTCTGAGTCAGACCAGATAGTTCTAGCATCTTATCATATCAAGAGAAGTACAACAATCTGTCTTGAGAAACACAACTTTGTTGTGATGATAAAATTTGGGGCGGGGGGGGGGGAGAGGTTTCTCCCCATCTCCCGCGGTCTCTCCAATCTGTTCGGATGTCCTCCCTGCTCTTTTTGCTTTGTGACCACTCCTCCCGGGACATCTCCCACTGGCTCTACTCGGACAGGGGATGTAGAGGCAAGGATGCTGGACTGGGGTGCTCAGGGCAAAGCAGAGGACTGAGCCTCACTCTTCCTTGCCTCAGAATTTCTTCTCCACCTCTGCGCTCCACGTGTCTGCCTGGAAGGCTAAGACATTAAACGAGAGGAGGAGGGGAGTGTGCTTCTGACGTGCACCTGGCACACCTTCCCACCAGGGCGAGCTGAGAATGGTGGCGATGGAAGAAGACAGAGGGGCTCTGGGTAGTGGAGAGGCCCCGGCCATCAACTCGCTTCTGTGGGAGCAAAGTCACGAGTGGCCCTGATCCTCCGTAGCCCTAGAGAACTTCAAGGACACCATGGAAAGATTAAGTAAATGCTTTTCCCCTGGAGATATGGTTTTATTTCAGCTGGCGTTAGAAGACTCAGAACTGCTCACGATCTTTGGCATGTGTCTGAGACTTGGCAAACCCTACATCCCTGGTAGCTTATCCACACAGGAAAACCCAGAGATAAGTTCGTCTTCATTCCGTGCATAACCCGAGGACACTTCCCGGTCAACAAGACCCCAGGCCAGCACACCCCCTGACCTTCCCCTCGCTGTTCTGTCCTCGAATAACCTTCAAAGCAGGGAGATGGCAGTAACTGAAGGGGCCACCCTGTGGGTTGGACGTTAGAGGATTCAGGTCTTTCTCAGAACTCCTGTGAACTGGGAACCCCCTGAGTGCAATGGGAAAGCCCTCCTTTGTCCTACTTAGGAGGCTCAGACCTGGGAAAGTCCTGGACCAATACCAGAATTCAATGCGCACAAAGCTGGGCACACAGCTTGAAAGAGACACAGACGTGGAGATGGAAGTTTTGTTCCCTTCTTGCCTCCATGCAAGATGGCTTTGGTGTTGAAGAACTAAAAGACAGTTACCTCTAAGATCATTCCAAGGCATGAACTCAGGGGCCCAATATAGAGCAGAGCTCTAGAAATACAGCCAAAGAAGGACCGTCCCTTTCAGCAGCAGTTGGCTTGTCCTAAGAGGAGGCTTCGAGTCCGCAGCCAGGGAATGCTGCCCTACCTCGGTGGGTCTTAGTCTATAAAGCAGAGCCAGGTCCAGAGTCTCTTCCTAGAACCCATGAAGATAGATGTGTCCGGAGTACGATGCAACTGTCACAAGAGCATCCTACCCAGTGGGCTTTGGGTGGGGCCCTTCATCAGACGCTTGTGTCGTCTTTAGTGGGATAAAGGAAAGACATGCATAGTCTCACAACACTTTATATCACATTGTTCTTTCAAATTTCTTTCATGCCAAATTTAGGGGAACACTGTGTTTTCAGAGTGTTTGTATTGGGGGGATTTGGGGTCAAGTGTGAGAATAGTCATGATAACTATCATTACAAGAATGATCTTCCCTCTTTCCTGTTGGTTTGAGCCCCCAGATCTCCCAAGAGTTAGAAAGAGATTACTCTTTTTTTTTTTTTTTAAAGGCAGAAACTGGGGGGTGGGTGTGTTGATATTAAATGTGGCAACGAGAGCCGGGGGTTTCCCAAGATATTCATGAGAAATAAAAGACTCTGAGGCGTGGGAAGTTCTGAAGAACAGGAACTAAAGTCTGAGTACACGCTGGGTAGTGCCATCAGGGCCCGCAACCCAAGCCAACAGACATCTGGGCAAAGATTCGAAAGTCTACGCTCCCAGAGAAAGCAAAGTCTGCCCTTAAGAAAAGAAATATTATGTCACGCAAGCACAGAGCTGGCCGGGGCCCTCATGCCCTTTGTCAGGTATTTCCTTAAAGTGGTAAGTAGTAAAGATTTTGGCGATGCTTGATTCTCTCCATCGTGGGTATAGCCTGCCTCCCCCAGCCCACCCCAACCCCACCTGCAGCAACTAGGGCAGAATGTTCTCAGTTCAGCAAATATCTCCCCCTAGGACAGTCTGAGCCAGGCCTAGGATAAGAGTGATGGTTAAAAAAAAAAAAAAGCTAACAAATCAGAACTCAAAGCCAGCAGTCATGCCTGGGGGAAAGTTCATCAGCCCTGTGATGGGTCAGAGGCCAAGGCCAACCAGAATGATGACCTTCCACCCCACTGGATCAAGGTCTCTTAGGTTCCCAGAGGACTCATACACCACGCCTATCCTGGAATTCCCTAGGAGCCCGCACCTCCTACACAAGGATGTCTGGGCCAAACTCCTAAAGTTTTCCTGAACATTCCCAAGTGGCTCCACATTCTCAGACACGGGTTGCTCATGGGATGTAAAACCCAGCGGCTCACGGTGGGGGGAGGGGAGCACACTGCCCGGAATCTCTGCCCAGAGGCAGCACATTCTGTGCACTCTTTGGCAATTCCTTCTCTCTCCCCGGGCATGTCACGATGCTCACTCTGTTTTCTCCTCCTTGGAAAAAACTACGTGACCTCAGTTAACGTCTGCAAGACGCGCAGTTCTAGATAAGCAAAGCCTGTTATTAGCAGCTCTGTGATTTTTTTTTTTCCCACTGAGGCCTCTCCCAGCTATTTTTGGGCCGGGTTGCCCAGCCATCCCAGTCTCAAGGGCAGAGATCGGTATTGCAAACTTCTGAATTCCGTTCCAAACGGTAACGAAAGGCAGGCAGGCTCCGGTGGTGGTGTCCCACAGCCAAGGGATGGGGGTGGGAGGGATTCCGTGGAGATCTGGAGAAGGAGCTGAGATGGAAACTTGGCAGCCAGACCCAGCTTCCCTGGCTGCTGGCCCACCCTCACTGCTCCTGGATGGTGCTGCCCGTGTTCTGGAAGGCTCCGGGGCAGGTGGGAATCAGACTGATAGCTGCCAGGATGGAACAGGCTAATCTGTGAGTGATCTTCAGACCTGGAGAAGACACGCCCACTCTAAGGAGGAGTTCCCTCAGAACTCTACGCCAAGTTGGGCAGCAGGGGATAGAAAAATACAGCCGCTGTCTTTCTTTTGCCTTTTATATGCCTCCTGACTCTAATCAAGCCACTTCATGCCTCATGCCTCAGTTTCTCCATCTCTCAATGCTTACTCCCGTTTCCTAGCACTTTCGGTTACACAGAGACAGTCCTAGACAGATCTGTTAGGTAAGACTACTTTACTTGATGCGCAAAATAGGAGGCCCTCTAGTGGACGGCACAATTCTATGCCTTTCACTATGAGTGAATGAGTGAGGAGACACATGAAAGAACAATTAAAGTGAAGGATTTTTTAGTCTTTCATGCAGAGCCCCAGAAATAAAAGGAGGAGGGAATTTCCAGGAGAAGGTTGCGGTGAAATCTCCTATGATGCAAAGATAAGGACAATGAAAATTAAAGAAAAACCTGGTTGTGCATGATTGCTGACTGGAAGGAGGGCAATTTCATGCCACAGCCTTCTGGGAAGGCACGGTCTATTCACCAGATGATGCAAGTCCCCTTTGACCTAGTCACCTTTCTTCCAGGAATTTATCCTGCAGGTATACTTACAACTGGGCTCCAATAAGTAAGTTCTGGGATGTGCCCCTGAAGCATCACTGTAATGCAGAAAGATGATAGATACCCTAAACTGACATCATTAGGGGCCTGGTAAATTACAGAACATCCATACAGCAGATAACACATGGCTCCTTAGAGAATGAAGCCACTCTCTATGTAATGATATAGAACAGGCATTCACATGAGATGAAAAATTACAAACTTTATTGAAAAACATTAAAGAAGACCTCAGAAAATGGACCACCTAGACAGTATATTGAAAAGCAGAGAAATGACTTTGTCAACAAAGGTCCGTCTAGTCAAGGCTATGGTTTTTCCAGTGGTCATGTATGGATGTGAGAATTGGAATATAGAGAAAACTGAGTGCCGAAGAATTGATGCTTTTGAACTGTGGTGTTGGAGAAGACTTTTGAGAGTCCCTTGGACTGCAAGGAGCTCAAACCAGTCCATCCTAAAGGTGATCAGTCCTGGGTGTTCATTGGTGGGACTGATGCTGAAGCTGAAACTCCAATACTTTGGCCACCTGATGCGAAGAGCTGACTCATTTGAGAAGACCCTGATGCTGGGAAAGATTGAGGGCAGGAGGAGAAGGGGACGACAGAGGCTGAGATGGTTGGATGGCATCACCAACTCAATGGACATGGGTTTGGGTGAACTCCAGGAGTTGGTGATGGACAGGGAGGCCTGGCGTGCTGCGGTTCATGGGGTTGCAAAGAGTCAGACACGACTAAGCAACTGAACTGAACTGAACTGAACAGTAAATGGAAAGGCAAACCATGTTCTTGGGTAAAAGACCCATCACCATAAAAATTTCAATTCTCCCCCAATTAATCTACAGATTCAAAGCAATTCCATTCAAAATCCTAAAAAGCTGGGGTGGGGGGGATGTTGTAGGAGGGAGGGGGGAATTGTCCTATAACATATAAACGCTTATTAAAAAGAGGTAATAATAAGGACAGTGGTATTGGAACTACTATGAAAAATTACACCAGTGCAACCTAATAGAAAGCCCCCCAAACAGACCCACATATATATGGAAACTTGATCTATGACCAAACAGGCATTGCATACATATCAATGGGAAAAGGATTCTTTCCTTAAAAAACCACTGAGATATTGGGGCATCTGTAGAAGAAGAAATAGAAATGACCAAAATATATGATATAAAATCTCTCAGTACTCAGACAGTATCCCAGAGAAGATATTTAATGCCATAGTTGGCAAAATTAATAACCTGATAATATCTCTGGAGTGACTTGATCTCTCATCCACTGCGTAGTTTTATTTCTTGTTGTAAAAGTAATAATAGGCATTGTGAAAATGAAAGCCACTCAGTAATGCCCGACTCTTTGCGACCCAGGCCTGAATACTGAAGTGGGTAGCCATTCCCTTCGCCAGGGCATCTTCCCAACCCAGGAACTGAAACTAGGTCTCCAGCATTGCAGACGGTTTCTTTACTGTCTGAGCCACAAGGGAAGCCCATGAGTCCTGGAGTGGGTAGCCTAGCCCTTCTGCAGTGGGTAGCCTAGCCCTTCTGCAGTGGATCTTCCTGACTCAGGAATCGAACTGGGGTCTCCTGCATTGCAGGCAGATTCTTTACCAGCTGAGCTATCAGGGAAGCCTATTTGCTAAAATTATAAAACAAAGCAGGAGAATCACTATTAACACAACATTCAAGATTGTGGTTACCTCTGGCAGTGAAAGTGAAAGAGGAGAGTGAAAAAGTTGGCTTAAAGCTCAACATTCAGAAAATGAAGATCATGGCATCTGGTCCCATCACTTCATGGGAAATAGATGGGGAAACAGTGGAAACAGTGTCAGACTTTATTTTTGGGGGCTCCAAAATCACTGCAGATGGTGACTGCAGCCATGAAATTAAAAGACGCTTACTCCTTGGAAGAAAAGTTATGACCAACCTAGATAGTATATTCAAAAGCAGAGACATTACTTTGCCGACTAAGGTCCGTCTAGTCAAGGCTATGGTTTTTCCTGTGGTCATGTGTGGATGTGAGAGTTGGACTGTGAAGAAGGCAGAGCACCGAAGAATTGATGCTTTTGAACTGTGGTGTTGGAGAAGACTCTTGAGAGTCCCTTGGACTGCACGGAGACCCAACCAATCCATTCTGAAGGAGATCAGCCCTGGGATTTCTTTGGAAGGAATGATGCTAAAGCTGAAACCCCAGTACTTTGGCCACCTCATGCGAAGAGTTGACTCATTGGAAAAGACTCTGATGCTGGGAGGGATTGGGGGCAGGAGGAGAAGGGGACGACAGAGTATGAGATGGCTGGATGACTTGATGGACATGAGTCTGAGTGAACTCCGGGAGATGGTGATGAACAGGGAGGCCTGATGTGCTGCGATTCATGGGGTCGCAAAGAGTCGGACACGACTGAGCGACTGAACTGAACTGAACTGGTGGTGGGAGGGGATTGGGAAGAGGGAGGAGACTGAGAGCTTTCAAGATAGCAGGGCTAAGGTCTTATTTCTTAAGCTGGGAGGCCTCTGCAGATAGAGAACGGGTGTGTGCTCAGTCATGTCTGATTCTTTGGGCCCCCAAAGACAGCAGCCCACCAGGCTCCTTGGTCCATGGGATTATCCAGGCAAGGATACTGGAGTGGGTTGCCATATCCTGCTCAAGGGGATCTTCTGGACCCGGGGACCCAACCTATATCTCTTATGGCTCCTGCACTGGCAGGCAGATTCTTTATCACTGAAAGGGAAGCCCATATAGATATGAAGTGAAGTGAAATTTGCTCAGTCGTGTCCAACTCTTTGAGAATTCTCCAGGCCAGAATACTGGAGTGGGTAGCCTTTCCCTTCTCCAGGGGATCTTCCCAACCCAGGGATCGAACCCAGGTCTCCCACATTGTGGGTGGATTCTTTACCAGCTGAGCCACAGGGGAGCCCAAGAATACTGGAATGGATAGCCTATCCCCTCTCCGGGTGATCTTCCTGACCAGGAATTGAACTGGGATCTCCTGCATTGCTGGTGGATTCTTTACCAACTGAGCTATTAGGGAAGCTCCATATATATAGAGAGAGATATCTTAATAAATAAAAGATTTAAATAATTTAAAGTAATAACAATATATATGGTATATATGGTACTGGAGAAGACACTTGAGAGTCCCTTGGACAGCAAGGAGATGAAGCCATTCAATCCTAAAGGAAATCAACCCTGAATATTCGTTGGAAGGATTGATGCTGAAGCAGAAGCTCCAATACATTGGCCACCTGAGGCGAACAGCCAACTCACTGGAAAAGACCCTGATACTGGGAAAGATTGAGGACAGGAGGAGAAGCCAGTGAGAGAGAATGAGATGGTTGGATCCCATCATTGAATCAATGGACATGAGTTTGAGCAAACTCTGGAAGATAGTGAGGGGCTTCCCAAGTGACTCAGTGGTAAAGAATCTGCCTGCCAATGCAGGAGACTCAAGAGACGCAGGTTCGATCCTTGAGTCAGGAAGATCCCCTGGAGGAGGAAATGGCAACCCACTTCAGTATTCTTGCCTGGAAAATACCATCGACAGAGGAGCCTGGTGGGCTGCAGTCCATGGGGTCACAAAGACTCAAATACTACTGAGCACAGCACAATCAGTCCAGGAGATAGTAAAGGACAGGGAGGCCTAGCATGCTGTAGTCCTCAGCGGTAGCTGAGTCAGGCACAACTTAGCAACTGAACAAACACAAATATGGTGTATGGCCAGGATTTAGTTTAGCATGATAGGAAACAAATGAATTCAACAAGGGTCCCCCCACCCTAAAAAAAAGGCAGAACCATGTCTAGCGTATTTGCATTTTTTAAAAGGTAATTTAATGTATGTGTTTATGATTAGTTTGTGCATCATAAAATGGCTGTAGAAATAACCACAAAAAACTTGTAATAGTGATTGCCTCTGGGCAGGGAATGCCAAACAGGGTAGTGGGGTGGGGTGGGGGGGGATTATTTTTCACTGTGCACCATTAATATAATTTGAATTTTTCCCCTGTGCATCTGTAAGTTCTTGAGAGACCCAGGGGTGTTTGCAGGTACCAAAAGACTGAATCAGGCGCAGACCAGCAGAGCGCTGAGGCACCCTCCTAGCCCAGCTCTTGAGAGGTGAAGCGCCAGTGCTATCAGGCTTTCTTCAGAATTTCTAAAACAGGCACATTGCAGGACTTGGAAGTGTAGGGCCAGGATCCGTTTTAACACTTCCAAGAAGTCTGGGGGTTGGGAAGGAGACTGGCAAAAACAGGATGAAATCAGAGACCCTCATTTGGGAGAGGGTTCATTGACTGCAAATCAGTGGCACCCCATTCCCAGGATACTACCACCTGTAGCCCTGTGCCCAGACCTTTTGTTTGGAAACGAAGCAACATTCCAATGTGGTCGATTGGAAGAGCCAAGGAGAGGGGCTCTCGGAAAATCAAAGTGTTAGTTGCTCAGTCATGTCCCATTCTTTGCGACCCCATGGACTGTAGCCCGCCAGACTCCGCCGTCCCTGGGATTCTCCAGGCAAGAACACTGGAGTGGGCCGCCATTTCCTTCTCCAATGCATGACAGTGAAAAGGGAAAGTGAAGTCGCTCAGTCGTGTCTGACTCTTCGCGACCCCATGGACTGCAGCCTACCAGGCTCCTCCGTCCATGGGATTTTCCAGGCCGGAGTACTGGAGTGGGGTGCCAGCGCCACCTGGGAAGCCCTAATGAATGAGTGGGGAAAAAGAAAAAAAAAAAAAGTACTGGAGTGGGTTGCTATTTCCTTCTCCAGGGATCGAAGCCTGCACTGCAGGCGGATTCTTTATCGTCTGAATGAGGGTGGCAGAAAGGGGCCCAAGCTTCCCCGCCTCCAGGCGAGGGACCCTACAATCTCAGCTGGAGGAACGATAACTCTTTCCTCATAGCCTTCATTCCATCCCCACCTTCCAGTTTGGCCAAAGTTCTGGAATAACTCGCCGAAAACGGCCTGCGGGTGGAGCACACTGCCCTCGGGCCCCCTCCCAGCGAGCGGCTCTTCCCCGGGACCTCCTCGCTGAGTAGCAAAAAAAAAACCACAGCTCCCAGAAGCCCGCGGGGGGCGCCGGCGCGCAGCCGCGGAGCGGGGGCTGCCGGGAGCGTGTTGCCCGGAGGCGGGGCGAGCGCGCCGGGCGGAAGTCGGCCGCCCGCTGGGTCCCCGGCGCCACCCGCAGCGAGGCCCCGCCGCCCGCGGGCCCCGGAGCCAGCCCGCACTGGGTGAGTGACGGCCGGCTCGCCGGCGCCTGCCGCCCGCTCCGACCGCGTCGCGTCCCTCCTCCGACCCCAGGCTCCATCCCCCTTCTCCCTGAGCGGGGCCTCCGCCCCCCTTGACTCGCTGATAGGGTGGGACGCCCCCCTCTCCTCTGACTTGTGAGACTCTTACCTCCCTTGACCTACGGGACACCTCCCCCTCTGACTTGGGAGACACCTCCCTCGTGTGGCTGCAGGACGGCCCTCTCTGACCGGGGGACTCGTCCACCCTCTGACTGGTGCGGTCCACCACCCCTCTGACTTGTGGACACCTCGCCCCTGGGCCTAGGTTGGGACATCACCCGCTCTGAGCCTGGAGGATGCATTCCCTTCCTGAGGCTTAACCCTCTCCTGCCCGCTGTGATTTCATTACCAGCCTCTCTGACCTCTGCAGGGCTTCTCCTGACCAGTTAGGGACCCCTCCCCTCTCTGGCACTTTGTCACACCTGTAGCAGGTCAACGTCCCCTCTTTCCTTTTGCACCCAGACTGTCTGCCCTGCCCCCTCTCCACCCTCTTCCCACCTTCTGGTCAGGATGGGCACCGTTCCTAGGACAGGCGCTTTGCCCATCCCTGTGGTTTGTCGTGACCCTTGCCCTCACGTCCCTAGGCTTGGCAGGCGCCCTTCCGTCTTCCGGATTCGTCTTTTTCCCAGGCACCTGAGGGTCCCCCAGGAAATGGGTGCCTCTTTGCACTCCAGCCCTGTTTCCTATGCCTGCCGAAGGGTATGTGCTTGACATCTTTTCCTACCCAGTTCTGAACAAACAGTAGATGTAGGAGCCCGCATCTGCTGAGGAGGTGGAGTGAATCTTGCTGGTCCTTCTGTCTAAGGACCAAACCTTAACAAAAGCACAGGGTCTCCGGGGTCCGTGAAAAGGAAGCAGGTGCTGCAGCCCTTCAGGAGCCCTAGGGTCTCTGCAGCCTCCCCCTCCTCTCCCTTTGAGAAGCTTGATTGAGAAAAATCTGCCTGGGCTGGGCTGCAGGCCTTCCTCCAGCCCCCAGCCTCACCCCACAGGCCTGCCAGTGGAACAGCCCAGCCTGAGCCTGTGGGCTCAGTGGGGCTCCTCCCAGAACTGCCAGCAAGCAGCCGGCCCCTGGGGCGCCTCCCTGCCTGCCTCAAGGAGCCCTCTATTCGGCCTGAGAGGCACACCAGCCAGCCAGCCACTCCCTCTGCACTTGGTAGGGGCGTCCTGTCCTGAGAGCGTCTTTGGGAGAGGACTCAGGGGAGACACGTCGATTTGGTCAGGCACTGTCACGAGGCCTCTGCAGTGGTCTGGGGCCAGGATTCTCCATCGTCTCCCTTTTTCTCGTCCCAGTTAACCTGATCACACAAGGCACAGTGACATCACGGGGGGGTGGAGGAAATCCCCCACGGGCAAGTATGCTTTGTGGTGCCTTGTGAGCTGATTGTTCCATTCCTTCTGTTAGCTGAGAGTCTGCTTTCTTCCCCCTAAAGATGTCACCCAAATGTAGCTTACCCCTAATTTTCATAGCCCACAGCAGTGATGTGTTTAAGCTGTGGATACTTGAGGGATTTCTTACCTGCCAGTCTGACTGCACCCTGCGCGTGTGCCCGGCCTCCCTGAGCCACAGAGGTGGGGAGGAGGGCCCAGGGTGCAGGAAGAGCAGCTATGTCCGCCCTGCTCCCTGGATGTGGCCTTTGAGGTGAGCACTGCAGGCTCCCACACACACACGCCCGTTCCATCTGAGTCTCAGGACTTGCCAGCAGCGACGTGGCAGTCCTTGTGGCAGCTGTGGAGGGTAGGTGGACACAAGCTCCAGTGTGTTCTCCTTCAGAAACAGAGTACCTCAGATCTGGGAATGTGGTCTGGAGTCCTGAAATGGGCCTACACTGTGATAAATCATTTCTCTATCGTTCAGATGACTGTGGAATGGTCCCTGGGACACTGCAGGGAAAAAGGTAGTGATGTTACTTTTCCCTTCAGTAACACTCTAGACTGTGGAGATTCCTGGAAAGATATTATCAAATGCCAACGTTAGGAGAATCCAAACATTAGGAGAATCTAAAACTTTCATATTAATCTTTAAGGACCCCTGTGTTGATTTCCCGTTTCACTAGACTCCAGATGATCAGTTAGAAAAAAATAATCCTGGTGGTAGAGAAATCTGTTTGGGAGGGTGTTTGGTTTTCTCATTTCCTATACCTTTTTAAAAAAATCCTACTTGTTTACTTGTAGTAGGTCCAGGCATTAAGTGGAACTCACAGCTTCAGGTTCTGAAGCAGAGCCCAACTTCCATTCATGTTCTGCTGGGGGAACAAGTCGTGGGAAATGAGGCTGGAGTAGGGCTCCAGACAGCAGGGTTCAGACGGGGCCAGACCAGATACTGTTATGGTTACTGATTGTATAGGGGTGAGGGTGAGGTTGGAGCCCCCACAGAAGGGCTCCAAGGGTTGAGTGAGTCCCAGCGATAGCTGCCACTGAGTAAAGTGCCGGGAGGAAATGGCTTCTTGCAGGTGCAGCTCCACTGTCTGGGAGCAAGCCCTGATTCAGGTGGATCATGGGATGATTATGTCCTTGTATTTGTGGGCTCTCTGCGTAAGCAGCCCCAGTGACTTGTGGTTTTGTGTACGGCACCTCACTTTCAACTGGAAAGATCACTTTTTGCTAGAAATCCTCCAAGTATAGCTTTAATGATGCAACTGAAGCACACGCAGCCCTCCCATGATGGCACTAACTACACACTGTGGACGATCCTGACACTGTGTGCCCACCCCGGAGACAGAGCCTCGTGCGAACGGCCCTGCCCCTTCGGAAAAGCCAGAGGTTCTTTCTCTGTCTCCCTCCTTGTGGTTGGCAGAATAATGCCCCCCCCCAAAGATGTCCACATCCTGACCCCAGAATCTACAAATATATCACGTGGCAAGGGGTTATTAGGGATTCCCTGGTGGCTCAGATGTAAAGAGTGCCTGGAATGCTGGAGACCTGGGTTCAGTCTCTCGGTCGGGAAGATCCCCTGGAGAGGGAGATGGCAACCCACTCCAGTATTCTTGCCTGGAAAATCCCACTGATGGAGGAGCCTGATGGGCTACAGTCCATGGGGTCGCAAAGAGTCAGACACAGCTGAGCGACTTTACTTTCACAAGGGGATATTAAGGTAGCAGATGGAATTAAGGTTGTTAACCCACGACCTTAAAATAGGGAAACCATGCTGGGTTATCGAGCAATCACAGAGCCTTTAAACGTGGAAGAGGGAGAGAGGAGAACTTCAGAGGGAGGTGACGGCAGAAAGGCCAGAGTGTTGTTGATGGCTTTGAAGGTGGAGGAAGGGGCCGCAAGCCAAGAAATGTGGGCAGCCGTGAGAAGCTGAGAAAGGCAAGCTTCTTGGAAAGGAACACAGCCCTTGATTTTAGTCCAGTGAGACCCATGTCAGACTTCTGTCCTCCGAGACCGTAAAGCAAGTTTGTGGTATGTAAGCTGCCAAGTCTGCGGTGCTTTGTTAATAGCAGCAACAGAAAACAAACTCACTCCTCTTGGGTAGTGACCTTAAAGCAAGCCAGAGGGCTGAAAAATAAGCTACCTCGAGCTGTAGGTAACCGGATTCAGCTTGCAGTTGTGACTGCCTGTATACAGATTAAGAGGAGCCGGGCAGGCGCAGACTCAGGTAGGGCCCGGAGTTTCAGCCCTGACCTCAGTATTCGTTGGAAGGACTGGTGTTGAAGCTGAACCTCCAATACTTTGGCCACCTGATGCGAAGAGCTGACTCATTTGAAAAGAGCTTGATGCTGGGAAAGATTGAAGGTGGGAGGAGAAGGGGACGACAGAGGATGAGGTGGTTGGATGGCATCACCGACTCAATGGACATGAGTTTGAATAAACTCCAGGAGTTGGTGATGGACAGGGAAGCCTGGCGTGCTGCAGTCCATGGGGTCGCAGAGAGTCGGACACGAGTGAGAAACTCAACTGAAAAGGACATACTAGACTGCTGTGGACGTTTCCCTTCCTTCCTGGTTTCCTTCCACTGTCCACCCTGTCCACATTTGAAATGGCCTAAAATAGTACAAAGTAGTAAGCCTTGGCAAGCCCAAAACAGAAAAATGCCTTGAATCAGGTCATACTTTCCAGAAGCTGAGACACACCGTCTGCATTCTTTGAGAGGCCGTCTCACTGGACCTGTGAAACCCTTGGCGTCTAGTGATGTCAATGGGTTGAGCTCTTGACTTTCTAACCAGGAAGTGCCCTTTGGCAGTGAGCAGAATGGGAACTCGGAGGCCAGCCCAGCCCGCTATCTGGACAGGGCTCTCTAGGAGCGAGGTGGGGCCAGGAAGGCAGTTACTCCCCGGGAAGGAGAGTGGCTGCCCCCAAGGTGGCAGGGAGCCAGGAGGGGCCTCCTTACCTCCACACTGTGCTTCCTGCCTCCCTAGATCCTGAAGGGGCGTGGGGGACGGGTAGCCTTGGCAGCTGTCGTTAAACCTGTTTGCTTTGCCACCTGTCACATCCCTGAACTGAAGGAATCTACAGGAAAAGGCTCTTAGCTGTGCCGAGCGTCGCCGCCCACTTTCTTCCAAGCCTTGGTAGAGTCCGGTGATGAAAGGCCTGTGGAAGTAGGGGTGTCAGAGCCTGTCCTCCTCCTTAACCGTAGCCAGACCTCGGAGGGGCTGCTGCTGCTGGGGTGTGGAGGCAGCGTCCCCCTGGGTGTACAGCAAGAGATTGGTGCCGCCTCCCTTGGGTCTGGAGTCCACTGGCCAGTGGATAATCACCAGCACCATACCTGGCTGTTTCCAGCCTGTTTTCTAAGGAAGTGCTGGTTCCACGGACACCAGAAAAACATGAGTGTCAGCGAGCCATTCTTGACACCCACCCCAAAGAGAGGGGACCCGGAAGGAAATTAGAGCTTGAAGCTCCTGGGTGATGGTTGCCCCTCGACAGCCAGGGACGCCTTTCCAGAGATGCTGCAGTGGGGCTGGCACGGGAGAAAAGAAGCCGGGAGGGGTGTGGTCCCCAGGGGTTTCTGAACAGGAGCGAAGGCAGGCACGCCCCCTGAACAGGTGAGCCTGGCCGGCCAGAGAGCTCATGACTCTCTACCACAGCAACTTGATTCCAGTTTTCCTGGTTCTATAAAATCAGCCTCGGACCTCCCTTGTGGTCCAGTGACTAAGGCTACACACGCCCAATGCAGGGGGCTCGGAGTCAGTCCCTGACCCGGGAACTAGCTTCCACGTGTGCAACCAAGACGCAGTGCGGTCAAATAAATATAAATAATTTTTTAAAAATCGACCCATTATGATGGCTCAGTGGGTAAAGAATCTGCCTACAATGCAGGAGAGGAGATGTGGGTTTGATCCCTGGGTCAAGAAGATCCTCTGGAGAAGGAAATGGCAACCCACTCCAGTATTCTTGCTTGGAGAATCCCATGGACAAAGGAGCCTGGAGGGCTACAGTCCTTGGGGTCGCAAAGAGTCAGACACGACTGAGCAACTGAGCTCGAGCTGCACGTGGTGGGGTTGACAAACTTCTCGTCACATAGAGCAGACATTTAAACCGCTTAGTGTTCGGAGGTGTGTGGGCAGGGGGCAGGCCCTTCTGGGAACGGCTTTGTCCATTTCACCTCTCGGCTGCGCTGGCTTGTCTCTTGGTTTTTGTGGATGGCAGGTTTTTGTTTTTGTTCTGTTCTTTGTTTTTTTTAATAAAAATGCAAGCTCTCTCTTGGAGCCAGGCCTCCAGCAACAAGAGACTACAGGCAACTCACCATCAGTTTTAGATGATAAACCGGCGGGTCGTGGCACGGCATGAAAACAAATCTGATTGGAAACTTTCTTTTTCTACAAAATAAAAATAATCCCTTGGGATGCCAAAGGAGGGATGGACACCAAGGCTGGGCTTTGATCCAGTGGTGAAGCTGAAGGGGCTTTCTGGAAGGCAGCCCGAGCTCTCTGGTCACCGAAAGCAATCGAATAAGTGTTGATGTAGCAAAACGTGATTGAAGCCCAGGCCTCCTTTGGTCTTGGGAGCCAACCTGACTGAGCAGAGCCCCTGGGCTCCTGGGCTCAGAGTCAGTGGGGAGGCTGAGACCGGGGCGCAGCCAGAGAAATGGCGGAGCCCCGGCCTGCAAGAGGCACAGCCGGCATCAGGTGCGTTGGTTCTAGGCCTGGCCTCACACATCACCACAGGCTTCTCGGCTGAAAACGGCACACGTGCCCTCGTTGTTCTGAGGCCAGAAGCGGCTGTCATTTCACTGGGCTGAAACGGTGTGGGCAGGGCCGCGCTCCGCCGAAGGTGCCAGGGCACAGTCCGTCCTCGCCTCTTCCAGCTCCTCGGGGTCCCGTGCGATTCTTGGCTGTGATCACATGGCCTCCTCAGCTGTCACATCCCCTGTCCCCCTTCTCTGAGGACACGGTCACACTGAGGGCCTGCCTGAGCGGTCTTGCCATCGCAGGGGCCCTGACTGGCTCTTGCCTGCACAGTCCCTGTTGCCATAGAAGGGGACAGTCCAGGTCCTGGGATCTAGCCTGGCTGCCTTTGGGATGTCGGCCCCTCACAGGAGGGACACCTACGGGGGGTGGGGGGCACGTCACATAAATGCAGGACAGGAGGGGGACAGGACCGCACGTGCATAACTCTCACGGGACAGCCAGGAGCTGCTAGGTGGGTCCATGTGGCTGAATGGGGAAAGCGTCCTGTGTGAGTGTTTTGCACACAGATTATGGGATCACAAACAAGGCGGTGCTGAGCGTGGGGAGCATGTGCGAGGATGCGAGGCTTCGCCTGCAGGCTGAGGAGCTTGTCCTTTGGCAGGAAGGCGCTGGGGGCTCGTAAAGATTCACTTTTCAGGAAAGTCTCCTTCAGTTGTGTGAAGGATGGATTGGGGAGGATCTGTTTCCCTCGGGGAGCAGAGCGTGGGTATTCTCAGCTTTGCAGGCTGTCTAGTCCCTGGCTCTGGCTGTGCCCGGCGCTCACAGAAGTGGGCTGGCCCCTGCACCAGCTTTGCCTGGAGAGCCAGGCCCCCCGGGCCTGAGCACAGGTGCTCGTATGTGAGGAAGGACGCGCTGGACAGCAGCGGGAGGTCAGCGCCAAGTCCCACAGCGTCTGACGGGCGGCCGTGGCCCTGAGACGCCAGTCCGACTTGTGCACAGTTTACACATGGAGAGACGGAGATCCAGAGGAGCCAGGTCACTTGTTGAGGTCACGCGGCTGGTAATGGGCAGAACTCAGGTTGCCCAGAGGTCTGGGTCATCAGGAGGCCAAGGTGCGATCAGGGCAGAGGGTGGGGTGGCGGGGGGAGTGGTGCGGAGTTGAGAGCTGGGGTGCAGACAGGTGAGGGGGCCTGGCACCTGCCAGGATGTGGCAGCATGAGCGATTTGACTGCCGCCCAGGCTGCCGCTGAGGGCTGGGAGCGCCCCCGGCCAGCAGTGCCTTCCTGCCGGGAACCTGCTGGGCTCCTGGCCTGAATTCCAGGGAGACATTCAGGTTGGGAGGGTGTGGATTCAGAAAGAGAAGTGGTGGGTGGCGAGGAAAGAGCCCGCCTTGGGGGCCGAGAAGAGAGGGAGGAGGGCCGCAGACAGGTCACCAGTGGCGGCCCCGTTGCTGGCCGCAGGAGGAGCAGCAGGACCCCCGGTGGCTGGGCCCCAGGAGCAGGCCTGTCTGTGGGTGGGGCGTCTCCGGGCCAGCAGGGGACCCTAGCTAGGACGGGGGATGGCGGGCTCTGCATTCATTCACAGAGGCCCGGTGTCCCCCTTTCACATGCTGAGCGCTACCAGTGTACCTGAGAGTGTACCCTGGAGCTGGAACAGCGGCTCGGATGAGAGATTCAGACAAGTACAGACTGTGAGAAGGAACCAGTAGAGCGGGCATGGCTGACCCCGAGCAAGCAGGAGGTCCTCCCCCTGGACCGGGGCCGAGGGGCCGGGGAGCCGGGCAGGCTCCACTGGGCCCTGGCTGCTGGTGGCGTCCTCAGAGTCTGCTGGGAGCGAGTGGAGGGGGGACACCAGGACCGCGACCCAGAAATGAAGAGTCCGCCAGGGGCTGTGAGGGTACCTCTCAGTGGAGACATGTCTACGCTGGCAGGCTCTGCTCACTGCACCTACAGCCCTGTGACGGCAGGCAGCTCGACCCCGGCTGGATCCAGGGCCAGCGGTTTGCACGTACCTAAGCTGGGGCACAGGGGCAAGGAGCCTTAGCTGCTCAGGAAGTGGGTGTCCTTTTCATTCCTTCGGCGCAGTATGCCGTGGGGTGGAGGTGGGCAGGGAGGCCCTTCTGAGAAGTGCGGGCAAGACTGTCAGGAGCCGGGGCAGGACGGCGAGCCCTGTCTGGGGGATGCGGGGTAGAAGAGTGGTCGGTTGGCGGGCAGAGGAGCCGGCTTGCCGGGGACGGGTTGGGGTTGGCAGGGGTTGTGTAACTAGCGAGGGTTTGCTCCCAAAGCAGGGAATGACACTCCAGAGGGACTGGCTTGAATGGCAGGTGTTGGCCACAGGGCAACCAGTGGGTGTCGGGGTGGGGGGAGTGGCAGCAAGAGGGCGCCTGCGTGGTTCCAGTGAGAAGGGGCCGTGGGAGCCGACGGAGAGGAGGCAGGCAGCCGGGTCGCTGGGGCTGACAGAGCAGAGGCTGCAGACGGAGGGGGATCGGGGCCACACCTGGGCTTTTCGAGGTGGCGGTGGCTCATAACTTTTGGTTGAAGTGTGTTCACGCAGAAAGTTGTGTCTCCCAGGGTTTTGATGGAAGTTTCGACCAGGACAGCTGCGACGATGGCCATCTGCCATCGCTGCCTCGATTCCTGAGGGAAGAATTGCAGGCGAATGTATGTCAGAAATCCAGGCAGAATTTTGACCAGGAGGTGAGATGCAGGAACTGAGAGCTCAGTGGCGACGGTGGGCTGGACATGGACAGCGGGCAGCTTTGGCCTGGCCGTGCTTTTGAAGCCATGGTTTGGCGAGACCAGAGGAGGGGCCAGGACTCCTGCTTTCCCTCAAGGTCCCCAGCGACCAGCTCACATCTCCATGGCAAATTGGGGGACTGCTTCCTGGGGGCGGAGGGAGCCCTCTCCCAGGATGGGAGTCGGGCCTGTGCCTAGGGGAGGAGAGGAGGGCTCCGAGGCTGTTCCGCGGGGCCCCTCATGTCTTAGCTGCTTCTTAGAAGTCCCTTTTCTGTACTTGACCCTGCGGCCAGAACCTAAGAATCTGTCCGGAAAGCAAGGGGATGGGAGGCCTGTTTACCATATGGGCCTGTTGCCTTGATTTTCCATCCCAGGAGCCAGACCACATGGTCTACATTGTGGTGGGGGGTGGTTCACAGAACTGCCAAGTCCCCGCATGAGTCCCCACGCCCTTCCCAGCTGCCACCTGGTGGAGTGAGGAGCATCTACGCAGAGAGTCAGCCGTTAGTTGTTTGGGGGCCAAGGCAGAAATGCTCCGTGGCCCGAGGGGCGTTTCTCAGGCTGAGACCTGCCAAGTCACAGCTGAAGGTTGAGACTGAGAGTGGCCACGGGCCAGTGTTCTGCTGCTTCTGCCCCTGGTGCTGCTGTGACCTGTGAGCTGCCATGGTCTGTGCTGGGGACAAGAGCCGCTGTTCCTGGCCGCCGCCACCTCCCCCGGAGCTCAGCCTCCAGCTACGCTCGGGGAGCGGGCCGGGCCGAGCCACGCTGTCCTTGGAGCTGATGCGCTGACAGGCGGGGCTCCAGGGATGAGGACGCGTCTGCCTCTGGACCCTCAGCCTTTTGCATGACACAAAGGCGCCAGGGGACAGATGTTGCCAAAACCCGCACTGTTTCTGTTTGGCTTGATTGTGTTCCGTAGTTGATTTGAATGGGCTTCCCCGATGGCTCAGCGGGTGAAGGATCCCCCTCCAGTTCAGGAGACAGAGGAGGTGCAGGTTCAGCCCCTGGGTCGGGACTATCCCCTGGAGGAGGAAATGGCGTCCCACTCCAGTATTCGTGCCTGGAAAGTCCCATGGACAGAGGAGCCTGCCAGGCTACAGTCCACAGGGTCACACAAGTCAGACATGACTGAGCAGCTGAGCACAGCGCAGCGCGTTTCTGTTTGGCTGATAGCGTTTCATGCTTTATCTGAATATCACGGAAACGTAACCCAGGAGGAAGTAAAAACTGCCTCTCTGAGCATGTGACTGCTCTGTGCGCTGTTCTCGTGGCTGGGGGCGCAAATGAATAAACTGTAACATGATGTCCAGTGGTGACAGGTGCCAAGGAAGGGGATGGAGGCTGCCGTCGGGAGCAGAGCCATCAGGGAGGGCTTCCTGACTTAGGTGACCTTTGCTTAAAATGGACCTGTACCTCTCTGATAGTTTGTCCTGCCCAACGCCCTCCCCACCTCCCCGCCTGCCACGTGCCCTCTTTCCCAAGACTGCAAAGCACCAGCTTACGCAGAACTTTCTCTCACTGAGGTTTGTGTCTTGCCAGCTGGGACAGAGGACATGGAATGGTTTTGCTTTGGAAAGACTTTCCTTCCTGCTGAATAAGAGTAAACAAAGATACTGCTAGAGTCAGGGTTTACTTAAGCCAAGGGAGCAGTAATGGCCCAGAGTCGTGGCCACGCCAGTCACCCTGGACGAGGCCGCCTTGGACCGTGTGCCCGCTCGTACGTGGGGCGCTGTGCCCGGCAGGTCGTGACCGCTCTCCTTTCCCCCGCGTTACAGGTCCCGCTGCCCTTCAGTCTGATGCCCGTCCAGCTCTCCAACCCCCCGGAATGGAATGAGTCTATGCACTCTCTCCGGATCAGCGTGGGGGGCCTTCCCGTGCTGGCGTCCATGACCAAGGCCGCAGACCCCCGCTTCCGCCCCCGCTGGAAGGTGATCCTGCCGTCCTTCGTGGGTGCCGCTGTCCTCTGGCTGCTCTATGCCCACCGCCCCCCTCCTGGTCGGCCCCCCCTGCCCAACACCCACAACTGGAAGCTTGTCCAGCCGCCTGCTGCCCGGTACAATGACACCTACCCACTGTCTGCCCCCCAGAGGACGCCAGGCGGGACGCGATACCGGATCGCTGTTATCGCCGACCTGGACACAAAGTCCAGGGCCCAGGAGGAGAACACCTGGGTCAGCTACCTAAAGAAGGGTCATCTGACCCTGTCAGACAGCGGGGACCGGGTGGCCGTGGAGTGGGACCAAGGCCATGAGGTCTTGGAGTCCCACCTGGCGGAAAAGGGGCGGGGCATGGAGCTGTCAGATCTGATCGTCTTCAACGGGAAGCTCTACTCCGTGGACGACCGCACGGGCGTGGTCTACCAGATCGAAGGCTCCAGGGCTGTGCCCTGGGTCATCCTGTCCGACGGCGACGGCACCGTGGGGAAAGGTAAGTCAGGCCATCTGTCCCCGGGCTCACTGCGGTGCTGGAGGACAAGTCATCCGGTTGGTTCTCAACACGTGCACAGCGAAGTCGTCACAGGTCTGGGGGGTGACGTCAGGGAGATCTCGTCTCCCCTACCTCTGACCTGTGGCCCCCACAGCCTGAGCAGAGTCCTCAGAGACCTCAGACCAAAGCCGTGCCCAGGAATGTGAGCTTCTGCTGAGGGCTGGCGGGGAAGCGGGTCTCTCCCAGAGGAGCGCTGGGCCCTGCCCTCAGGGACAGCCCCTTTCTGCATCCTCGGCCCTGTCAGTGTCTTGAGTGCATGCTGGGACTGTGCCCTCCACGTGCCTCGGCTTTAAAGCCGGGGCATCAGGTTTGCTCATTCTGACCTGAGTCTTGATTAAAAAGCAAACTGCTCCTTTCTGAAAACCCAGCAGGGGAGGGTCTGAGTGTGAGCAGCAGTGCCCCCACCGCGAGCTTGAGTGGAGCCCGACCTCTGGCATCGGCTGTGCCCCACGCCAGCAGGCAGGTAGCAGAGCTGTGGGAGGGAGCCTGCGTGCCCAGAATCTTCACATGGGGCAGCAGGAGCGTCGACAGCAGCTTCCCTGCATGAGGCTGAATCTGCACCTGCTCGAAAGCCAGGCTCCACTGCCAACGCCCGGGGTCAAAGGAGAAATCACATTAACTCATTGGGCCCCGGGCTGGCTGCCAGGCCCCCCTTCCCTCGAAGTGATAAAAATCTGTCCCGACTTTGCCCGAGGCTGGGCAGGTTGGCAGGACTCTCTCTCAGCCACCGTTTTATTGAAAACCTCGGTTGCCCGCTCTCTGCCTCCGGCCGGCCGCACATGTCCGGCACCATCCAGCAGTTCTGCTTGCCTCTAGGGTCTGGAGGGTAGCAGGATAGAGGGAGCTCGGGGTTGCCCGGTGGTCGGTCCCCCGGAGGAGACCACAGGAAGTCAGTGGGGCCCCCAGAGCCACCTGCAGAGAAGCATCCCAAGGTGAGGGTTGCAGCCACAGCTCCTTGGGCCAGCCGGAAGTTTGCAAAACATTTGGGAACAAGCAGAGATTAGAACACAGTGAAGGAACAGGTGAGACTATGCTAGAACAAAGTGCCCACACAGCCTTGAAAACTAGGCTCATGGTAAGTAAATCCCTCTAAGAAAATAAACACACTGATTGGCGTGGCTACTGTGAGCATCTGTGCCGAGCCCCACTAAGCTCTGGCCGCTGGCACATAAATCCCTCGGGGGTGTGGCTGTGTGACTGGCACTTGCCAGCATTTTCTCAGGGTTGGGCGTAGTCAGAGATGGGGCTGACGTGACAGCTGGAGAAACGGGGAGATTGGGGTCTGCAGAGACTGAGTGGAGGGCCACTTCTCTGGTTGGGGAGTACTAGGCCACTTCACTGGGGGGTTCACATGGGTTAAGGGGGGACAGTCCAGCAGGGTTCCTGGAGTGAGTTCGGGAAGAAGATGCTGGAGGGCAGGGAGAGAGGAGTCAGAAGGCGGAGGTGGTGCCCGCCTGCCCCCCGTGAATGCCATGCTCTCTGCTCTGAGGGGCCTGCCCGCCGCCCTCTGACAGAGCTGCAGGCTGGCTGGTCCATCCGCTACTCTCTTGTCATCGCCCCAAGTTGAGACCACCACGAGTGACCTCTGCTACCTGGAGTTGCCGGGCCCAGAGGGCTCTCTGCTCTGGCCTGACTGGGCCCACGGGCCAGGCCACCAGAAGGCTGGCCCTTGCCTCAGCCCCGCCCCTGTCTCCCTGTCCCCAGGCTTCAAAGCTGAGTGGCTGGCCGTGAAGGATGAGCATCTGTATGTGGGCGGCCTGGGCAAGGAGTGGACCACTGCCACGGGGGAGGTGCTCAATGAGAACCCAGAGTGGGTGAAGGTGGTGGGCTGCAGAGGCAGCGTGGACCACGAGAACTGGGTGTCCAGCTACAATGCGCTGCGGGCTGCTGCTGGGATCCGGCCGCCAGGTGAGAGCCAGGCCCACGGACGGGCACCACGAGCTTGCTTGTTAAACCACTCGGCTGTCTCTGACAGTTGCCCCCACCAGGCCTCTGGGTTCTGGGGCCAGCAAGCCGTTGCTTTTCTCCCAGGCTCACTTGGCGGGCTCAGACAGTAGCCCCGTCCGCAGTGTCCTCCTGGGGACTGCCCCGAGGTCGGGCCTCGCCCCTGACCTGGCGGTGGGAGCAGGTGCACGAAGCGTTGCTTCTTTGCCCCATTTCTGGAAGTCATGGTTTGTAGTAGGGAGGGGTGGTGCTTGGAGCGGGCTCAGGCCCGTGACTGAGGTCACAGCTTCACCTCCAGATAGGCTGACTTCCCATCCTTTTTGGCTCGCGAGGCAGCCTCTCCTACCCGCCCTGATCCGTCCTCTCAGCTCAGACCTGGTGTTACTCGTGCCTCTTGCAGAAGCTCTCTCCTCTGCACCCCGAGAGGTGAAATAGCACCAAGGACGTAAAATACAGACAGACCTTGTAGCCATGGCTACTCAGCAGCGCTGGGGGAGCCGGCGAGGGAGGGCGGCCAGAGGGGCTCGAGCGGCCCGTGGGCTCTGTCCTGCTGGGTTCAGCCACTCTGGACAGACCGACAGCTAAAGAAAAGAACGGTGCTGCTGCTCGGGCGCCGGGCCGCTCGCGGTCTGCACGCGGGGCGAGGTCGCCCTGGGCCCGGGTCGGGCGGGCTGTGACCGGCCTGTGTGTCCCCAGGCTACCTCATCCACGAGTCTGCCTGCTGGAGCGACACGCTGCAGCGCTGGTTCTTCCTGCCGCGCCGCGCCAGCCACGAGCGCTACAGCGAGAAGGACGACGAGCGCCGGGGCACCAACCTGCTGCTGAGCGCCGCCCAGGACTTCGGGGACATAACCGTGCAGCGCGTGGGGGCAGTGGTCCCCACCCACGGCTTCTCCTCCTTCAAGTTCATCCCCAACACCGACGACCAGATCATCGTGGCCCTCAAGTCCGAGGAGGACGGCGGCCAGATCGCCACCTACATCATGGCCTTCACGCTGGACGGACGCTTCCTCCTGCCTGAGACCAAGATCGGGAGCGTGAAGTACGAGGGCATAGAGTTCATTTGAACCAAGAAAAGTCAAGATGACGAGCAAGGCCGAGGGGCGGACGGTTTTAAGCTGCGTCAGGACTCCAGTTTTATAAAAACCCATGGACTGCACTTTCATGTGATGTGTATCCTTTTTTCTTGTTTTGGTTTTTTTTTTTTTTTGGAACTCACGAGGTGTGTGCCTGGTTTAGAAATTTCCAGAATTGGGAGCTCAGTCCCAGCCTGAGATGTGGCTTCTCAGAGGGGAACGGAAGTGGCGGGGTGGGGGTGTTTCCCAGAGCTACAGGCCGGACATTTCCCTGCACCTCCACCTGGTGGTTGAAGCTAGTTATTGCAGGCATCTTAATTTGGGGCCCATCCTCCGATTCAGCCCTTTCTTCCATCTGACCTCCTTTTCTTAAAATTCTCTCCATTTCTTCTCCTGCTCAATAAATATTTCTTAAGCTCCTACTGTGTGTCAAGCACTGTGCCCTCTGTGGGAACCCAACAGTGAGTCCGAAGTGGGGCTGCCAGCTTGGTGCTCCTGGACCACCCCGCAATCCACCCCTCCAGGCCCCTGGGAAAGAACCTGTTCACGCTGCAGGACCTCACAGGGCTGTGAGGGCAAGGGCAGGCCCCCGGGAACACGGCTGCTCAAAGGGCCCCAAGAGGGGCCACAGGCCCACCGTCTGGCCCCACATCAAACTTCTCCATTCAAGGGCTGGCCCTGTATATTCTGTCTTCAGGAAAATTCTGTGCCGGTGTAGCACTTTGAAGTTTTAATTATTAGCTTCTATATTAATTAGTTTCCTTTCTTATAAAATGAACTCGGCAAATCTTTATCAAGAGCGAAGTCCTGTAGTTAAGAAATTCATTCCCAACAGTGAAGAAAATGGTAATTAAGCAGTTACAGTCGGTCAGGCAAGTTTTCAAGCATTTCTAAGTCCTTGGCCAAAGGATACAATAAGGATACAATACCTATTTTTAGCAATTATCAGAAATTACCATTTCTTTAAAGACTTCCGCAAATGACTTGAATGTGTAATTCCTGAGTCAAAGAGGGGCCCCAGGTTCTGGCAAACCTGCACCTGGCTCCCAACGCTGGGGCTCCCTTACCCTGGAGCTTATGGACGAGGCCTGCCTGGTCCGGCAATTTCTGGCCTGGCCTTTTATTTCTCCGCTTCCCTGTGGGAGTTTTGCAGCCTCTTCTTTCTAGAAACTTGACAGAAACTTTGGCATGTCTTAGTCCCTATGGTCCCTTCTCCATACCCCAGGGTAAAGGTGGAGGGTTTGGGACACAGGTCAGCCAGAACCGAAATCTAGAAGGGCCATCACCATCAGCCCACCGTGCCCCTCTCCCAGAAGCTACCTCACCTCTCAGGAGAATGTAGGATTTGCGATGGCCGGGAAGGGCCGTGTTTTAGGCTCCGGCTGTTGGCCTTGTGAACCTCTGTCTCATAGACTTTACCCACTTTAGAATTTTAATGCAAATGCTCGGAGGGGACCCAGGAAGCATCCCTCATTCCTGCGCTGGTTGTTTTCTTCCACTATAAAACGAATAGCAGAAGAACAGAAAACAAGGTTTTGAACAGACATGTCTCTCTAGAACTCAAATCCCACTGTACAACAGTCTGAAGGCCCAAGTCTTTTCTGACTTTGCTTACCTGGGCTCCCTGACCCACCTCCTTGATAAATATCCATGACATTCAGGGCTGTGTGATATTAAAAATACCAGAGATGAAATTAGGAAGGTTGGAGGACTAGGGACGTTCACTGAGTTGAGATCTAAGACCTGGTGCCCAAAAGCTCCATTTTCACACAGTGATTTTCAAGTATTTTAGAGCTAGACTTCCCCCCCACCCCCACCCCCATTCGCTGCTGTAAGCATAATGATTGTGTTCCTTCCTACTGGAGCCATTGTTTTGTAAACAATAAACTGAATTCTCTTTGTCTCCTGGTCTGTGTTGGCTTTTGGCACTGCCCCAGGGAATATGAGAGCCAGTTCACATGGGCTCAGAGAAGGGTGCGCTTCCTGTGGGGATGAAGAGGGATCCTGGCAAGGAATGAGCCAGAAGCATTCTTGATGCAGGATGGCTGGGGTGCCATGGGAGCTCATGGGATTGAGACCGTGGACCTTTGTGGACTAGAAGCCTTTATGGAAACCAGCCAGTCCAGCTTGTCCCTAAGACTGAAGACGCTGTTTTGGTCAGACTGATAAAGAATGTAGGTTCTGGTTCCACTCCAGGTTCCAGTCCTGGCTCTGACACTTTGCAACTGTGTGACCGTGGTTGGATCAGTTAGATCAGCTAACCTCTCTATGCTTCTATTTCCTCGTCCCTGAAAGGACAGTGATAATGGAGCTACTTCACAGAGCCATCATGAACAGTAAATGAGTCCGTACACAGATTAGCATCTACTTATCCATTTTCTTGGAGGCTACTAGAAGATTGGTAGTGAGGTGGGCTCCAGCAAGAGTTCTTGACTGGTCCAGATGTCATTAGGTGTCTGATGAGCCTGCAGGAACCAGCGAGATCATTCTGGAGGACACTGGGGGCCCTAAGAGGAAGCCTCAGGAACCCGGAAGGAGGCAAGTGTGGGTCAGAGTGCCCGTCCTCCTTCATCCTTTCCCCATCCTGCTCGGCCTCCCCAGAGGCTGACCTGAGTGAGCCTCTGCACCTCATCTGCACACACTGGGACAGACCCTCGACCAGCAGGAAGCAGTGGGGCAAGCCTGGAGGCCCTGATTCCCTCTCTAGGGCTGCCTGCCTCCTGCACTACCTCCAGGAACTACTTCCTGCCTTTGTCGCTCCTGGCCTGGGAGTGGCCAGAGCTCCAGATACCAGCTGCACCTGCTCACTCACACCTTGTAAATAGCTCCCCTGTCTTTAAAGCTTCCTTAGCGTATCCTAATCTGGGGCTACCTGCTGCGAGCCTGTCCAGGACAGCCAGGGAGGAGAGTCAACCGTCAGAACGCTGCAGGTGTCAAGTAAGGAGGTCGAGTGTTTCCAGGGGCCCGCAATGAGGAAGTGATCCTCAGGAGAACAGTCCCGGGATGGGAGATGGGGAGCCAGAGCACATCGAGCTGAGGAGGGGAACAACGTGAGCAACTGCACACGGAGGAGGAAGGCAGAGAAAACCGGCTCTTGACTGTATCTTAAGCAGCTGCGACACTCTGGGCTCCAAGTGACTTGCGCTTGCCTAGAACTCATGCTTGCAATTCATTAGTGTTAGTCAGTCGTGTCTGACTCTTTGTGACCCCATAGCCTATAGCCCGGCAGATTCCTCTGTCCTTGGGATTCTCCAGGCAAGAATACTGGAGTGGGTTGCCATTTCCTTCTCCAGGGGATCTTCCTGACCCAGGGATCTTCCTGACCCAGGGGTCAAATCTGGGTCTCCTGCATTGCAGGCAGATTCTTTACCATCTGAGCCACCAGAAGTGAAGTGAAGTGAAGTTGCTCAGTCGTGTCCGACTCTTTGTGACCCCATGGACTGTAGCCCACCAGGCTCCTCCATCCATGGGATTTTTCAGGCAAGAATACTGGAGTGGGTTGCCATTTCCTTCTCCAATTCATTAGCAAAAAAGAAATTTCCCAAAGTGATCTCAGAACTAGGTGAAAGAAAATGAGATTAATTTCTTTCCTAATGTTAATCCTGCCTTCTTTGTGCACTTCTGCTGGCTTCCCTGGTGGCTCAGAGGTTAAACCGTCCACCTGCAATGCGGGAGACCCGGGTTCGATCCCTGGGTCAGGAAGATTCCCTGGAGAAGGAAATGGCAACCCACTCCAGTATTCTTGCCTGGAGAATCCCATGGATGGAGGAGCCTGGTGGGCTATAGTCCACAGGGTCGCAAAGAGTCGGACACAACTGAGCATTCACTCACTTGTGCACTTCAAATTGGTAAATTATACCTTAATAAAACCATTAATAGATTTGGGTAAAGCAAAAATAAAATACCTTCACACAAAGAAAATTGTAAGGCCAAATGACTTTATTGGTAAATTGTGTCTTAAGACATTTAAGGAAAAAATTGTAAGGAGCCGACACAAAATTTTCCAAAATTTTGGGACCTGGGAACATCCTCAATTCATTCTGTGAGGGCATCACTGCCCTGACACCAAAACCAGACAAATAGAAGAAAAATACAACCCTCGTGAACATAGAAGTAAAAATCCTTGACAAAAACTTAGCCAGTTGAATACAACGTCATGTAAAATGGACAGTACTTCATGACAAACTGTGATTTACTCCAAGAACACAGGGTTGGTTTAATATTCTAAAATCCACATAATCCACCATATTTAACAGATGAAGAAGGTAAAACCATATGATAATCTCAAAAGAAAGAAAAAAGAAAATCTGATGGAATCCAGTACACATCCATGATTTAAAAGCAAACAGAGACTTCCCTGGTGGTCTGGTGGTTGACTCCAGGCTTCTCCTACAGGGACATGGGTTCAGTCCGTGGTTTCACAACTAAGATGCAGCATGGTGCATGGCCAAAAAAGAGTATTTGTTAAACACTAAGAATATATTTTCTGAACATTTGTCATAATAAAAATGAATTTTCTTAATAATTTAAATATTTTTAAAATAAATACAAGCGGGGGAAAAAAAAAAAGCTCTTTGCAAACTAGAAATAAAAGGAACTTCTTTAAGCCGGTAAACGGTGTCTGTGGAAAAAACCTTTAGCTAACATAATACTTCACAGTAAAAGACTTTCCTTTGAAGGCGGGAACAAGGCAAGAATCAGCATTCTCCACTTGTTTTTTCCCTACCACTTAACTTTTTGTTTTGAAATCATTTTAAGCCACAAAGAAGTTGCCAAACTAGAATTAGTGTCGCTGTGTTCCCTTCATGCTGTTACACAACCACAGCTCCGTGATCAAAGTAGGAACCTGGCAATGTGCTTGTCACTTTCCTTCACCCACCATCCCATACGCGGTCCCGGACAGTGCGATTAGGCAAGAAAAAGGAGAATCTTTAGATTGGGAAAGAAAGGGTAAAACTGTCTTTTTTCACCAAGGACAAGTTCAACTAGACGGGAAAACCCTAAGGAGTCTTCAAAAAAGACCTAACAGCTGAGTTTAGCAGAGCTGAAGGATACACAGTTCACATACGGAAATTAGTTTTATTTCTGCGCAGTGAACAACTGGAAATTTTTTGAGACAGCAGCATTTATAATAGCAACCCAAAACGTGAAGCAGATGAAAGTCTAACAAAATATGTACAAGATCTATATGCTGAAAGTGTAAAATCCTGACGACTGGTGATACCAAGTATTGGTGAGCATTCAAAGCCACTGAAACAGTAATAGGAATTGCCAATAGGGATGCAAAAATGGGCTCAGCCACTTTGGAAATTTGACAGCTTCTTAAGAAGTTAAACACACCGACCATCAGTTCAGTTCAGTTTAGTTCAGTTGCTCAGTCGTGTCCGACTCTTTGCGACCCCATGAATTGCAGCATGCCAGGCCTCCCTGTCCATCACCAACTCCAGGAGTTCACTCAGACTCACGTCCATTGAGTCGATGATGCCATCCAGCCATCTCATCCTCTGTCATCCCCTTCTCCTCCTGCCCCCAATCCCTCCCAGCATCAAAGTCTTTTCCAATGAGTCAACTCTTCGCATGAGGTGGCCAAAGTACTAGGGTTTCAGCTTTAGCATCATTCCTTCCAAAGAAATCCCAGGGCTGATCTACTTCAGAATGGACTGGTTGGATCTCCTTGCAGTCCACGGGACTCTCAAGAGTCTTCTCCAACACCACAGTTCAAAAGCATCAATTCTTCGGCGCTCAGCCTTCTTCACAGTCCAACTCTCACATCCATACATGACCACAGGAAAAACCATAGCCTTGACCAGACGGACCTTAGTCGGCAAAGTAATGTCTCTGCTTTTGAATATGCTATCTAGGTTGGTCATAACATTTCTTCCAAGGAGTAAGCGTCTTTTAATTTCATGGCTGCAGTCACCATCTGCAGTGATTTTGGAGCCCCAAATAATGAAGTCTGACACTGTTTCCACTGTTTCCCCATCTATTTCCCATGAAGTGATGGGACTGGATGCCGTGATCTTAGCAATGATCTTACCATTTCCTGAATGTTGAGCTTTAAGCCAACTTTTTCACTCTCCTCTTTCACTTTCATCAAGAGGCTCTTTAGTTCCTCTTCACTTTCTGCCATAAGGGTGGTGTCATCTGCAGAGCATTCTTTTGCATTGCCTTTCTTTGGGATTGGAATGAAAACTGACCTTTTCCAGTCCTGTGGCCACTGCTGAGTTTTCCAAATTTGCTGGCATATTGAGTGCAGCACTTTGACAGCATCATCTTTCAGGATTTGAAATAGCTCCACTGGAATTCCATCACCTCCACTAGCTTTGTTCGTAGTGATGCTTTCTAAGGCCCACTTGACTTCACATTCCAGGATGTCTGGCTCTAGGTCAGTGATCACACCATCGTGATTATCTGGGTTGTGAAGATCTTTTTTGTACAGTTCTTCCGTGTATTCTTGCCACCTCTTCTTAATATCTTCTGCTTCTGTTAGGTCCATACCATTTCTGTCCTTTATCAAGCCCATCTTTGCATAAAATGTTCCCTTGGTATCTCTAATTTTCTTGAAGAGCTCTAGTCTTCCCCATTCTGTTCTTTTCCTCTGTTTCTTGGGACCCAGTAATCCTGTCCCTCCACAAAAGATAAAAACTGACATTCACACAAAGACCTGTCTCCAAATGTTCTTAGCAGTTTTATGTGTAATACAGTAGCCACCCCCCACCCTGACCCCTGTATCTGCTGAAGATACTTTCCAGGACTCCACTGGATGCCTGAAACTGTTCAGTTCAGTTCAGTTGCTCAGTCGTGTCCACCTCTTTGTGACCCATGAACCGCAGCATGCCAGGCCTCCCTGTCCATCACCAACTCCCAGAGTTTACCCAAACTCATGTGCATTGAGTCGGTGATGCCATCTAACCATCTCATCCTCTGTCATCACCTTCTCCTCCTGCCCTCAATCTTTCCCAGCATCACAGTCTTTTCAAATGAGTCAGCTCTTTGCATCAGGTGCCAAAGTATTGGAGTTTCAGCTTCAACGTCAGTCCTTCCAATGAACAACCAGTGTCGAGTCCAGCTTGACAACTAGGGTTTCCAAAAGCGCAATACAGCGAGAAAATGAGAAACGAGACACAAGAATTCAGAGAAAAGCGAGGATCAGCGGACCAACACCGCTCCAAGGTGAAGGTGCCGAAATTGAATCTAAGCCAGCTTTATTATACTTTCAGCCGTGAATGAAAGAATAAGCGGGGAGTTAAAGCTATAACTCATGTGGCCTTCAGGGCCAGAGAACAAAATGATCATTAACCACTGAGTAATTAGGAAATAGCAATCAGTAACAAATCGGTAAGTAAGACTAATATTCTTACCTATAGATTTTCCACCAGATATGTAAAACATGTGACTCTGAGACATGAGTTGAGAAACAGTCTGGGGTCAGTTTTCCGACCCCAGGATCATATCTTGTTTTCAAGATTATGAACTGTTCCCTTTGGACTTGTTCCAAGAGTTTCATGCCTTATAGCATCCAGCTTATCAATAATTATAAATTTCTTTTGTGGCCCTTGCTGGGGTCTGCTTTTCTTTTATTCTTCCTGTCTCCTACAAACCAGGACTGATCTCCTTTAGGATGGACTAGTTGGATCTCCATGCAGTCCAAGGGACTCTCAAGAGTCTTCTCCAACACCACAGTTCAAAAGCATCAATTCTTTGGCACTCAACTTTCTTTATAGTCCAACTCTCACATCCATACATGACCACTAGAAAATCCATAGCCTTGACTAGACGGACCTTTGTTGGCAAAGTAATGTCTCTGCTTTTTAATATGCTGTCTAGGCTGATCATAACTTTCCTTCCAAGGAGTAAGCATCTTTTAATTTCATGGCTGCAATCACCATCTGCAGCAATCTTGGAGCCCAGAAAAATAAAGTCAGCCACGATTTCCACTGTTTCCCCATCTATTTACCATGAAGTGATGGGACTGGATGCCATGATCTTAGTTTTCTGAATGTTGAGCTTTAAGCCAACTTTTTCACTCTCCTCTTTCACTTTCATCAAGAGGCTCTTTAGTTCTTCACTTTCTGCCATAAGGGTGGTGTCATCTGCATATCTGAGGTTATTGATATTTCTCCTGGCAATCTTGATTCCAGCTTGTGCTTCATCCAGTCCAGCGTTTCTCATGATGTACTCTGCATAGAAGTTAAATAAGCAGGGTGACAATATACAGCCTTGACGTACTCCTTTTCCTATTTGGAACCAGTCCGTTGTTCCATGTCCAGTTCTAACTGTTGCTTCCTAACCTGCATACAGATTTCTCAAGAGGTAGGTCAGGTGGTTTGGTATTCCTATCTCTTGAAGAATTTTCCACAGTTTATTGTGATCCACACAGTAGGAGTAAGCAGATCACCAGTTGCCAGGGTTGGGGGCTGGTAGAGGAGATTGTCAGCAAAGGGCCTAAGAGAACATTGAGGGATGATAAGAATGTTCTCTATATTGCAGTTGTCATGGTTGCCATCTGTATACATTTGCCAAAGCTCATTAAATTGATGTACTTTATTGTATGTAAATTATCAGATCTCAAGTCAGTTTTTTGAAAAAGTGGTTGACATGCCATCAGTCCCCCTTCTTGGCTGTGTAACTGGGTGGGCTTCTCCTCTCTGCACCGCTGTTTTCTCATCTATTAAAGAGTTAATAAGAGGACTTCCCTGGTGGTCCAGTGGTTAAGAATCTGCCTGCCAATTCAGGGAACATGTGTTCGATCCCTGGTCCGGGAAGATTCCACATGCCTCGGGGCAACTAAGCCTGTGTGCCACAACTGCTGAGCCCCTGTGCCTAGAGCCTGTGCTCCGCAACGAGAGAAGCCAGCACAGTGCGAAGCCCGTGCAGGACAACTAGAGGGCAGCCCCTGCTCCCTGCAGTAAGAGAAAGCCACGGAGAGGCAGCTAGAGGCAACTCGAGAAAGCAACGAGAAAGCCACGGAGAGGCAGCTAGAGGCAACTCGAGAAAGCAACGAGAAAGCCACGGAGAGGCAGCTAGAGGCAACTCGAGAAAGCAACGAGAAAGCCACGGAGAGGCAGCTAGAGGCAACTCGAGAAAGCAACGAGAAAGCCACGGAGAGGCAGCTAGAGGCAACTCGAGAAAGCAACGAGAAAGCCACGGAGAGGCAGCTAGAGGCAACTCGAGAAAGCAACGAGAAAGCCACGGAGAGGCAGCTAGAGGCAACTCGAGAAAGCAACGAGAAAGCCACGGAGAGGCAGCTAGAGGCAACTCGAGAAAGCAACGAGAAAGCCACGGAGAGGCAGCTAGAGGCAACTCGAGAAAGCAACGAGAAAGCCACGGAGAGGCAGCTAGAGGCAACTCGAGAAAGCAACGAGAAAGCCACGGAGAGGCAGCTAGAGGCAACTCGAGAAAGCAACGAGAAAGCCACGGAGAGGCAGCTAGAGGCAACTCGAGAAAGCAACGAGAAAGCCACGGAGAGGCAGCTAGAGGCAACTCGAGAAAGCAACGAGAAAGCCACGGAGAGGCAGCTAGAGGCAACTCGAGAAAGCAACGAGAAAGCCACGGAGAGGCAGCTAGAGGCAACTCGAGAAAGCAACGAGAAAGCAACGAAGAGGCAGCTAGAGGCAACTCGAGAAAGCAACGAGAAAGCCACGGAGAGGCAGCTAGAGGCAACTCGAGAAAGCAACAAGAAAGCCACGGAGAGGCAGCTAGAGGCAACTCGAGAAAGCAACGAGGACCCAGTGCAGCAAAAATAATAAATAAATAAGTTTTTAAAAAAGAGTTCATAAGAGTTCCTTGGAAGAAAAGCTATGGCAGCGTTTTAAAACCTAGACAGCAGACATCATTTTGCCGACAAAGGTCCATATAGTCAAAGCTATTGTTTTTCTAGTAGTCACATACGGATGTGAGAGTTGGACCATAAGGCCGAGTGCCAAAGAACCGATGTTTTCTAACTGAGGTGCTAGAGAAGACTTGAGAGTCCATTGGACAGCAAGGAGATTGAATCAGTCAGTCCTAAAGGAAATCAACCCTGAATACTAATTGGAAGTACTGATGCTGATGCTGAAGCTGAAGCTCCCAACACTTTGAACACCTGATGCAAAGAGCCGACTCATTGGAAAAGATCCTGATGCTGGGAAAGATTGAAGGCAGGAGGAGAAGGGGGCGGCAGAGGATGGGATGGTTGGATGGCATCACCGATTCAATGGACATGAGTTTGAGCAAACTCTGGAAGATAGTGAAGGACAGGGATGCCTGGCATGCTGCAGTCCTTGGAGTTGCAAAGAGTCGGACATGACTGAGCGACTGAACAACTTCCTGTAGAGGTTGGGAGTATTGAATGGGTCCCATCAAAGATTATAGCGGTGCCAGCTGTCTCTGTGTTAGCATCACAGGCGGCGTTCCCCTGTGTGGAGGAGCAGGGGAGGAGGCACAAAAGAAAGTCTAAAGGCTTCATACGGGCTCCAGTCTCTGACAGCCCCCAGCACACTCCCGACTGCATCGGCTGCATCCACATGGTCCCCACCGGCCTGATCATCTGTGGAGCCGAGACTTTCACGGATGGTCTGCTTATCGCAGCTTAGTCACTTCTCTCTGGAGCAGATGGCCTCAATTCCTGTTCCAGTTCCCTTGGTGGGCGGAAGACTGGAAAGGCTGGAGGGGAACATCACCCCTGCTTTGATCCCAAGCCCTTCGGCAGCTTGGGTTTTCCAACATTGCCACCAGTTCCTCCCAGAGGACTTCCTCTGTCCTCTTGACCCTGACCAGCTCCTTACTGGGGCAAGGAACCAATGGGGGCTAGAAGTGCCAAGGCCAGGGTTTCTGTGACAGCCAGCACTGAGGCTCCTTCAGTTGGGTGGGATGTTAAAACTCTCCAGTCTCTTCTGCCGCTTCTGTTTCTACAGCTCCATACCCCCTTTCCCCCGACGGAGCTTTACAGCTTCTTTGGAGGAGATCACATGAGCCCATAGCCCCCTCAAACCTCACGTTTTGGGCAAATAGTCATTGAATGGTTGAGCTGAGGGCTCACTCTCTTGGACTCAAGAGCTGCCAGGGAAACTCTGTCTCCCCACTAATGGTTCTCAACCCTGGCTGTACATAGAACCACCTGCAAGGCTTTAAGGCCAACGGCTGTCCCCACCCCAGAGATTGTGGATCTGGACGCTGGGAGTTTGTGAGACTCCTAGGTGATTCTCAGGAGCCGACCACGGTGACAGCCAGCAGGTTAGAGAGACCTGGGGACATTCCTAGGGGATAACTCTCGTCCAGAACCTGGGATGCAAATGACAGAAACAAAATAGGATGTTGGTGCCTCATTTAACCTTGAAGGCTGGGCTTGGCCTTGAGTTCAGGCCAGGGGGACACAGGTGCTCAAGCCATAGCATCAGGACCTAGGTTCCTCCCTCTCTCAGCTCTGCCCTCACCTGCATCCTCCGCTGGGCTTTCCTAAGGGCACAGTTGGGGGCACCAGAGGCATCAGCGCCTCCAGGCCGCCCGCTCCCTACAGTCTAAAACTGACCCCCCAGGTCGGCTGGGATCACAGCACCTCCCTGACACCATTGTCTCCAACCTGCCAGATTCAGGCCAGACCCAGAGTGCTTCCCCAGGGGAAAATCGAGGTGCAGGCTCTCTGTCAGAGGGAAGGAAAGGGAGTGGGTGTGAGATGGGCAGAACAATTTATGTCCACTCCAGAGGTTCTGCCCCCGCCCCAGAGGGATGAGATGTTCAGGTCAGGCATGTCAGGCGCTTAGAGCAGAGTGAGCAGCCCCCCTACCGCTGCCCCCAGCAAATGTGAGACCCAGGAGACCGGCGTGGGCATGCAGTGAAAGAGCCCACGGTCCCTGGATGCAGACAGAACCTGTCCACGCCCATCCTCTGCTCTTCTGACCACCGACCCCTGCTGCCCCTCCTCTCCCCTCCCCCAGCACCCACCCCTGGCGGCGGTTCAGCTTGTGAGAGTGTTGAAATTCAAATGCGGCCGTCAGCCGCCTTGCTCTGTAACCAGAGCAAAATCAGCCAGACTGCAGCCTTGGGCAGCTGCCATCCTCCCCACCGCCATCCCAGCCGCCCCCAGTCAGAGCCAAGGGCGGGGAGGGGAACGGGAAGCCTTGGCAGCAGCCAACCCCAGAAGGAAACAGGGTCAGGTGGTTTCTCGAAATCGAAACTAGACTGAGCTCTCTGAAGCGCTTCCTGGGACCAGCCTGACACATTCTATACTGGGAGGGTTTTCTGGGTTGGAGGTTCCTCTGCAAGTGGGAGGCCTTAGGACAGCCATCCGCAGGTGCCCCAGGCAGGTAAGCTGGTAACCTCTTGCTCTCAGGTGGGTGTCCCTCTCTTTATACAGTGTAATCTTGCAGCGGCCAAGTCTCCCTGCCTGTGCTCAGTTAGGGATCTGATGCTCCTCCTGAAATCAGGGACCATCACTGCTCCTCCTGTGTCTCTCTGTCCATTTGGGCAGGTTGGTCACTGGTGCACAAGGACACCACCCAAAGGGGCAAGCAGTTCAGCCGAGGCGCTCTCTTTTCAGCTCAGGCTGCTGCTGCTGCTAAGCAGCTTCAGTCGTGTCTGACTCTGTGCAACCTCATAGACGGCAGTCCACCAGGCTCCCCCGTCCCTGGGATTCTCCAGGCAAGAACACTGGAGTGGGTTGCCAATTCCTTCTCCAATGCATGAAAGTGAAAAGTGAAAGTGAAGTCACTCAGTCCTGTCCGACTCCTAGCGACCCCATGGACTGCAGCCTACCAGGCTCCTCCATCCATGGGATTTTCCAGGCAAGAGTACTGGAGTGGGGTGCCATTTCAGCTCAGGCTAAGCCTGCCCAAAGGAAGAGCACCTTTCCCCAATTTGCCCAAGAGTGTGGAATGGCCCCAGGCAGACAATTCTGCCTCATCTCTCCACTGAGTCAGACAAAAATGGGTGGCCACAGCCAGCCGAAGGGCAGTGACATTTGCATACCATGAGCCAAGTGCCAGATTGGCCATCTGCCTGGGACCCTGGCTTCCTGTTTCAGGACGAGCAAAGCTGGTGGCCGCCATTCTCTGGGGAGTGCAGAGGGTGACCAGCCGTCCCCATGTGCCTAGGACCGAGGGCATGTCCCAGGACATAGGACTTCCGGTGCGAAAACCAGGACAGGCCCTGGGGTGCTGGGTGGTTGGTCATCCTGGCCACTTGGCCATCAGTGTAATGAAGAGAGGGCGGCTGCTGGGCAGACTCCCCCACGGCCACTCACCACCCACAGCTCCCCAGCTGTGTGAGCAGAGCTGGCTACCCTTCCAGGCTTCAGCCCCCTCACTTGTAAGGTGGGATCAACGAGGTCTTTCTCAGGGTCGTGGTCGGGATTCTATGAGCCAGTGGTGTGAGCAGTCTGGTCCAGGGACTCTGTTCAGTGACGGCAGACCCTCGTGCCTGGGAGCCCGCGAAAGGTCTGGTTACCAGGCCTGACTCAAGGGCTGCAGCAACAGCGGCCGCAGCCCTGCTGGCTGGGCCCTGAGGCGGGCGTGGGTGTCGCAGGGTCCTTACTGGGCCAGAGCAGCAGGGCCTCTCTGCACCCCCTCCACGCCCCTCTTCCCGCCTCACTGTGCTGGTATGCGGACATGAAGGGAGGGGGGCAGGTGAGGGGCAGGATGTGGGCGAAGAGAAAAGGCAAGCGTGAGAATTACAGAGGCAAGACGCCCCGGCAAGTGGAGAGACTCGGGTGCCCCTGCTCCCCTTCCCCCGGGCTGGCTGTGTGCCCTTTGTGGTCCCCCGCCTCCTCCAGCCTCTGTTTCTTGGGGACGCTGACCTCGTGGCAGTGCCAGGCCCAGAGTGTCCTCTCATCTCATTCCCCTCCCCCAGTCTCCCCCCAACCCCAGCTGCCCAGGCAGAGGCCTGGGTCTTAGCCCTCAGCCCTCTCCCCCGCCCACCCCCGCCCACCCCCAGCCTAGTCTCTTCACCACTCTCCGTCTTCCCTTCCCACCCATGCCCCCTGACAGTCACGCCCAGGGCCTAGCTTTCTGATATGGGCACCTTCCCCCGCCTCCCCGCGCTGTCCTCACTGCCCAGAGACACTCCCTTCATCTGGGAAAGTCTTCCTCATCCTCAGAGGACCACCTTCAGACGAGGTGAGGGCCCCCGCTGGGACACCCAGAGCACCCTCCACAAGGAGGGCCCGAGGCCTGTCCAGCTCCACCCTCTCACTCCGCTGCCTCCTTTCGCTGCAGGACAAGGGACCCCCAGGCAAGGCCATGGCCCCTCTACGGCTCGTCTGGATGTGGCTGCTGGTCGCGGGGACCCGAGGTGAGCTGAGCCCCAGGAATCCTGAGAGCAGCCGTCTGTGACCTTGCTCTACAAGGTCGGCCCCTTCCCCTTGCAGAAAGTCAAGGCAGTGTTCTGCCCAGCGCCTGGGTCACAGGGGCCAGCCCGGGTCTTCGCTCCTGCGTGAAGCCCTGGCTGCCCCCACTCATGGCTTGGAGATTTGGAGAGGATGCCAGGGGGCTCCATTCTCATCCAGCGGGAACCAGAGGGACCAGGCGGGAGGGGCTCACAGAACGGCCGAGCCCCGAGGGGCCTGGGGTCGGTGCCCTTTGCACAGTCAGCTTCCAGAGTCCTGGACACCTGTCCTCACGCTCTTCACACTCAGAGGCCCTTCCTCTTCCTGGGGACCCCATGGAAGGGCTGTTACACCCCATCTGAGAAGTGCCCTTTGACCTGGCGCCCGGCTCCTGCCCGACACTGTCGGCTCCAGCAGGGGCTGAGGTGGGGCTGGGTGGGGAGGTCAGCGGGCTGAGTCCCAGAAGAAGGAGTGTGGAGCTGGGCCCTGCTTCCTCTCCTGGTCTGGCATATTCCTCCTGTGTTTCCAGGGCGCTCTAGCCCTTTGCCCCCAGCCCTTCCCAAACATCCCTCCCAGCACTCCTTGCCGTGGTGCCCAGGCTGCACCCCAAGCCCCAGACACCCACAGGTGGGGCCACTGTGGGCCTATTCTTCCCTTGGGGTCCTGCCACTCCACTCTCAGGTGGCACCAAGCGCCCCCCTGGCCCTTCTCTATCAATGGCATGAAGGACTCAGACCTCAAGGACTAGAAAGGGGACGTCTACCCTCAGTGTGTGTATGGAGGGGGTGTCTATGTGTATTTTTCACTCCTCCCAGGGTCTGATCCCCTCGAGGATGGATGGGGTGTTCAAAGCTAATGGTCCAGGGTTCACCCCTGTTGGGGAGAACTCTACCGCCCCCATGAAAGCCCACGGCCCCCAGGAGTGTGGGGTGGCCATGCTTCCGCCCAGGGATGAAGGCCCAGCACCCAGCTTCTACCCTTGCTGACCTCTGCTCTCCCTTGAGAGCCCACAGGCGTGAAAGACGGCGACATGCGACTGGCCGACGGGGGCTCCGCCAACGAGGGCCGCGTGGAGATCTACTACAGCGGCCAGTGGGGGACAGTGTGTGAGAACATGTGGGACCTGACAGACGCCAGCGTCGTCTGCCGGGCCCTGGGCTTCCGGAACGCCACCGAGGCTCTGGGCGGGGCCGCCTTCGGGCCAGGTAACCCGCGGGTCCCCCAAAGCAGGACGCGCGGCCAAGGAACCAGGCCCAGGAAAGGGTCGTACCTAAGGCGTGCACATGGCATTCCCACCACTGGCAAAGGTTTCCAGGGGTAGAAGCCCCGCGCAGGCCCAGAGCTGGCGGCCTGGCCTGCACTCACACGTGCCTGGCGGCTGTTCCCTCCAGCCCCAAAACTCCACTCCGGACTTGACCTCCTTGAAACAGTTTCCCTCTAAAAGAAAAGTCTGTGTGCAGTGCCTATGATTCTGAAAAAATGAGAAATCGTCCACGTATTCAGCCACAGGGGTAGATGCATAAGTTACGCAATAATTGTTTGATATCTACAAAGCCGACCGACCGGGTCGAACAAGGCTAGTTCATGGCACAAAGTTTCAATAAGAGATCTGCACCCATGCTCGGGGAGTCACACGACAGTATCAGGTGAAAACACGTGCCCACATGGACCCACCCACGTGGACCCACGCTGGGGGGGACGTCACCAGCCAGGGGCTGCTTTACTGGGATGGCAGGGTTGCAGAGTGCTTTTCCCCACCTCTGTGCATAACCGCGACTGTCCTTTACTAGGCTTCTCGGGGAAGCAGCGCGGTTGGCAGGGCCTTCCTCCCGGGGCCGAGAGCCGCAGCTCCCCCTCCAGGCTCTGTCGTCCTTGCTGTGCTTCCAGGACACGGCCCTATCATGCTGGACGAGGTGAGGTGCACGGGGACAGAGCCCTCGCTGGCCGACTGCCCATCCCTGGGCTGGATGCAGAGCAACTGCAGGCATGATGAGGACGCCAGCGTGATCTGCACCAACGGTGAGCCCCATCCTGGGCCCCAGAGGCCCGCGGCCTGGATCCCAGGGACGGTGGTCAGGCCAGCTCCCCGGCTCCACGTGAATCATATGCCTACCTACGCAAAGGTTCGCAGGTGATGCCGGCTCTCCAGGAGGGGCGGGAAAGCCCGCAGTTCCCACCGCAGTAAAGAATCCCCGTGAGACAGGAAGCCGTCGTCACCGGCCACAGGCTCCTGGCCCAGCGGCGCCCCCTTGCCGTGATATGGGGAAGTACAGGCAGACTAACCCTGCTCAAGGCACAAGGGCGGGGCCTTGTTGCCTTGAGAGGATTGAAGATGAAGCGTTTTAGATAACACAAATATGCATATTTTCTCTCTCTTTTTTGAAGAGAACAAATTTAAAGAATGGCCAATCCTAAATATAATAGATCAGTGGCATAAAATCAGTAAACCAGTGCTGTCGCTTAGTCTCTCAGCCGTGCCCAACTCTGTGACCCCATGGACTGTAGCGCGCCAGGCTCCTCTGTCAATGGGGAATCTCCAGGCGAGGACACTGGAGTGGGTTACCATGCCCTCCTCCAGGGGATCTTCCCAACCCAGGGATCAAACCCCAGTCTCCCACACCGCAGGCGAATTCTTTACCATCTGAGCCATCAGGGAAGCCCCAATAAAGCAGAAAAGCTAGCAGTAAAAACAATGATAATAATATACACACTTTATTATTTTTTTAATAACATACATACCTTAATTAAACAATACTTTATCGGGACTTCCCTGCTGGTACTGTGATTATGACTCCACACTTCCGGTGCAGAGGACATGGGTTCAATTCCTGGTCAGGGAACTAGGATCCTGCAGGCCATGAGGTACAGCCAAAAGAACCCAGTACTTGAGTGCTAAAAATTGCTAGCTACCCTCCGAGCCTACAGCAAGTCATAATCTTTTTGCAATAGTAACATCAAATATCACTGAGAATTGCCAAACCATGACACAGAGATACAAAGTGAGCAAATGTCATTGGAAAAAAAAAATAGCATAGCTCAAGACACTGTTGCGACCTTCAGTTTCCGAGAAACATGGCAACGCACGGTGGAGCGAGGTGCCTGTGCACCCCGTGTCTGCACACTGCAGGCTCACTCCTTGAATCAGCACCTTCTGTTTCTGCTGGGAAAAGGGGTGCATCATCCCCAAACCAGGCTGGGAGCTTCCAGGAGCTTCTCTAGGCCTCAGTCCCTTGTAGGAGGCTGCCAAGGACCCTAAAACTCTAAACCTCATTGCCGTGGGACCCTCTTCAGACCAGACGAGGCAGGAGGTTCAGGTTTTAGACAGTCATATCTGGGTGATTGATTGACTGACTGATTGGGATAGGACCCCAAGTTCTGGAAGTCAGCCCCTCCAGATCCCCCCAAGGTGTGCCATCTGAATGTTGGGGGGGGGCAGGTGAGCTAGGACATAGGGGTGTTTGACGGGGTGGGGCTGTGGTCCATGGGGGGCAACGGCACCCTGTGTTCCAGGGCCGTTCTTTCCTCGTCTCCCCAGGAGCCTTTCTGAGTCGATAAGGCAGGATCCACAGTTTAAGGGAAGAATCTGACTCCGGGGAGCAAAACTCTGTGTTTTCGGGTCACAGAGGAAGCGAGTGCCGGGGCCCCTCCTAACGTGCGTCCCTCTCCATAGAAACCAGAGGTGTCTACACCCTCAACCTATCCGGCGAGCTCCCCGCGGCTCTCGAGCAGATCTTTGAGAGCCAGAAGGGCTGTGACCTGTTCATCAGGGTGAAGGTGCGTGAGGAGGACGAGCTGGCCATCTGCGCCCACAAGCTGATCCTGTCCACCAACCCCGAGGCCCACAGCCTGTGGAAGGAGCCGGGCAGTAGGGTCACCATGGAGGTGGACGCTGAGTGTGTGCCCGCCGTCAAGGACTTCATCAGGTGAGCGGCCTCGGGGCCGGGCCCAGGGACTGGGCAGCGTCCCTGCCACAGGAAAACCCCAGGGACAAGGGACGTGGCACCAACCGCAGCCGTGCTCACCTGAACACACGCGAGGGCAACTGCCTACGTGCTCTCTCACTTGTGTGCACACATGCTCACACACCCACACACGTGCGCACACTCACCTTCACAGCCACGCGTCCTCACCTTTGCACACACATTCTTATGTATTCTTTCCACGGGGACTGTGAGAAATGGGTCAGCCCTCACATACACACACGCACACCACACCTGTCTCTCGGGTGTCATAAGCACCCAAAAAATAACTATCAAAGTCATTCTTCCTCTTTTCACCTCACTGATCTGCTCCTGCAAAAATTTTTTTAAAAGAAACGGGAATCCAAGTCTGCTGCCGGAAGAAAGTGGGGAGAAAATTCCCAGGCGGCACCATCCAGGCGGCAGTCTAACCAGCGGGCCAGCCACGCCGGGAGCCCATCTCCCAGTTGAGAGTGGCCCCCGAGGGGTCCGCCCCTTCCCCTGCAGACCATCCTGCTGGGGAGTCACTATGTCACCACCTTGGGTGGGCTTCCCAGGGACTGGCGTTCTGGGAGCATCAATTTAAAGAGAGAACCAAGTGTATGGAAAGCCGTTCCCTCTCATGACCCACAGTTGTAGGTAGCCGAAGGTGCCATTTAAGAGGAAACAGCAAATGGCAGTTTAAAAAGATTCAGTTCAGTTCAGTTCAGTCGCTCAGTCGTGTCCGACTCTTTGCGACCCCATGAATCGCAGCACGCCAGGCCTCCCTGTTCATCACCATCTCTCGGAGTTCACTCAGACTCACATCCATCGAGTCAGTGATGCCATCCAGCCATCTCATTCTCAGTCGTCCCCTTTTCCTCCTGCCCCCAATCCCTCCCAGCATCAAAGTCTTTTCCAATGAGTCAACTCTTCGCATGAGATGGCCAAAGTACTGGAGTTTCAGCTTTAGCATCATTCCTTCCAAAGAAATCCCAGGGTTGATCTCCTTCAGAATGGACTGGTTGGATCTCCTTGCAGTCCAAGGGACTCTCAAGAGTCTTCTCCAACACCACA